>WNWU01000054.1:4818691-4932379 GCA_012654045.1 Ptyas mucosa | reverse complement strand
CCTTCCTTCCTTCCTTCCTTCCTTCCTTCCTTCCTTCCTTCCTTCCTTCCTTCCTTCCTTCTGTTTGTCCGTCCATCAGTGTTGACTCTCATGGCTGCCTGGAGTATTCCCTACAGGTGTTTTTTGTTTGTTTGTTTTCTTGTTTGTTTGTTTTGTAACATTTCAGAAGTGGCTTGTCATTGTCTTCTTCTTGGGATTAAGAGAAAGGGATTGACCCAAAGTCACTCAGCTAGCTTTGTGTCTAAGGCTGGACTAGAACTCAAAATCTCCTGGTTTCTACTTTAGTGCCTTAAGCACAACACAAACTGGCTCTCTTTCTATATAGTCACTTTATAAAGCAGTAAACATATATTTTTATTGATCACATATTCTTTCAAGGAAGCATTTCTGTTTCAGGGTTCTTTCATTTTCCATACTTCCTATTATAGTGATGTATTGATGAATTCTCATTCATTCTCTAGCATCATAATATTTAGTCCAATATGTGCTCTATGAAGGTCAGAGGCACTTGTTGCATTATTGCTAATAAGAAAACTGCCCTACTGAAAATACTGGGTATTTTAAACACATAACCACTATCAACAGTAAAGCTATTTTTTAACTGTTTATTTTCCATAGACAGTCACATGGCACTTAGTGTCCAGTCATCATTTTAAGAGACTTAAGTGGAACTTCCATAAGGTGAATAGAGAAGGGATTTCTTGCAAATTTATATATCAAACTTATTAACCGCCCATCTCTCTCACAGAGGGGCTCATTGTTGAAATCCAATTGTTTAGGTATTCTTTTATTCCAGTAAAACATCAAATTGAAAATATGCATCAGTTGAAGATTCATTTCTCTAACAAAACTTTTCCCAGTTTATTGTTGGGTGTGCCCAATTATAAGCCCCATAATTCACAACCAATATTGCCTATCTTTTTTTTTTTACTGACATTGAGAAACAATTACCTGCAGTTTTGCAATTCCCCTTTTTAATCTTTCCAAAATGTTTCTAGTTTCTTTGTTCCTATAGCCCTTCATTTTCGTTTTTTCAGTGTGGTGATGGTAGGGTTACAAGGTAGGTGTAGGGTAGGATTTGCCTTTGAATCCTTTCCAGCTTGTCAATAGCTGTATTTTGTTGAGCTATGTACACTGGCCTTCAAATAAAACCTATCCATTTTGAAAATAGCAGTTTAAATGCATCCTAAATCCTTAAAATTATGTTTTTATTAATGGGATTTAAAAATGGCATTGACAATCTCTCTTTTGGTCCAATTCATTCTTTTAGCAGAGACAGATCATAACATTTATCCCCAGCTATATCCCTTCAGGCTAAAGTTGCAAGAATATTCAATTCTCAAACAAAAGAAACATTCTTCCTGTGTGAGAAAATGTGGATGATTCTTATAGCAATCTTTACTATTTTATCACTTGCTCTGATTAATAAATAATTTTGCCGTCACTGCTTCACATTCCATTTCTTACCTACTTTGCTCTTAAAATGTTATCAGAAGTGTTGCCCTATAGCCAGATCCCCTTTTTCCTGCATGCAAACATCTGTGGTCATCCTAAAATAATCTCATTTTGCTGCTTTGTGTCTAACTTTCTGGGTTCTGAGATCATTTTCAGTTGTTAACCTATTTCCAAGACTTATTTGATGGCATCCACAAATTCAAAAAATATGTCCAGCAATCTTACGACTCTTGTGTAAAAAAATCAGTTGTTTTTTCTAAAGAAGAAAGACTAGGTTAATTTAGGATTTGTTGCTTTAAAAATTCTAGCAACTACTAAGACTTTTTTTTCCCTAAATGTTTCTGAACATACTGTTTTTCCATTCAGCATTGACGTTTGCAGGACTGTGATTCCATTTGTTGTCCTCTTTTCCTTTTTTAAAAAAAAAGCTCTGAATTTTACATTTGCTTTTCATCCCAATTGGCCCACAAACATTTCCATGGATTTTAAAATATGTGGCTATTATTTGTAAGATTTCTCCATTAAATTCCAGGATTTGCGTAGTAACTCCCAACTCAGTCCAAGGGTTACTTTCTCAGACCATTAAGGAGTAATGGTCCTTAATGGAATAAACACTGCAAGAATGGTTTATGTCTGCAAATTTCAGTGACATAAAAAAGAAACTTTGAAAAAACACTATTGTGTTTTTCCTATTCATTTTATGCAGTAAAATATATATTGTCTCTTGGTCTTTCTCTAACAGACTTATTTCTGGAGATCTTTGGATCAAATGCTACATGGCTTTACTAATTTCAGTTGACTCTCCCAATTATTTTGTGATCTTTTCCTGTATTTTTTTTATCTGTGTTCTTTCTTTTAGTTTCTTTTTAATGAAATTGCTGTTCTTGTTTTTCTACCAAGATTGAAGCCAGGTTGGCATTGGTTGCTTCAGTTCTCTTTCAGTAGTTCTGTGAGTTTAAATGGTTTGCATAAGCCAAGTTGTTATTTATGAATGGACCATTCAGAAGAAGATACTCTGTTTTGTATACCTATAGCTCCATTCTCAAGAGCAGTCCTCCCCAGCCTGAAGTTTCCCTGTTATCTTGAAACTCCAAGTCTCAGAATTCCCAGCCAGGATAGCCATTGACAGTAATTTGAAAATGTTGTACTACTCTTGGTTTAGTATTTGGTCAAAGTATTCAAAGGAGACTAATCTGGACAGCTTAGAACAATTATCTGGCCAATTAGCTAGAAATACTTGCTTCTGTTGAGTGGAAAGCTAATCTTTAGCTTCCTTACGAAGCTGAAGTTGAAGCTAATATGGATAAGTATACAGACAGTCTCTCTCTCTCTCTCTGTCTCTCTCTCTGTCTCTCTCTCTCTCTGTCTCTCTCTCTGTCTCTCTGTCTCTCTGTCTCTCTGTCTCTCTCTCTCTCTCTCTCTCTCTGTGTGTGTGTGTGTGTGTGTGTATGGGGCTCTACAGCTGGAACCAGCTCCATCTGCCTGATTTAGACTGAGCTTTACCAAGGTGCTTTGTGTGAAATGTTACTCCCTTAGAAAGGGGAATGATAGAAATGAGGAGGAGGAAGGAAAAAGTGAGGTCATTCAGTCTTCTTGCCTTACAATGCTCTTCATTGAAAAATAGGAAAGGGGTAGGTAATAGACATGGGCACCAGAGTTATCCAGCCTAATAGAAATAGCTAACTATAGTGAAGAAGAAAAAAGAAGAACATGCACATTTATCTCAGATTCAGATTGTAATTGCATTTGGCATTATCAGTCTGTGGAATTTTGGACTATGGGCAAACAATTTCCCCAAAGATCAGTCAGAATATGTACATGTTTGTCTCTGGGTGCAATGTGTTACATTCAAGAGACATGGTCCTCTCATGGAGGGTTTCCCAGATCCTATCCTTTGCTCTGAAGATTAAGGCAGTTGCTAAGGAGATTCTTGTTGCTATGGAGATAGCTATGAGGCACAGCTGATTGGCTGCCGGAGGTGATGAGGTTGCCACTTCGATTATATTCCCTTTTTCCTGGCTGCTGTCTCCCCCCATTACAGTTTCATTTCATTCAGCTTTTGAGGAAGTAGACTATGGCAAGCAAGCATGGAAGAAGAGGTAGCTAACTCGTGGGGTGGGAGGAAGCTGAAATAAAAAAAAACAAGGATGAAAGGAGATTGAACTGGTAGGCACAGTGTGGAATTGGGCCCCAGCTGAGATGACATAAGTCATGAACTACTCACTGGTGGTAGTAACAAGCCTTGCTGACTCCAAGAAAACAGAAATTGGAGCAAGAAAACTATGTGACCAATGATAATTCCAACTTGAGCCCAAAAAGATAGTTGTAGTGGAAATCCATTCACACAATTCGCATGATATCTGTAGCAGTCACTCTTTCCTGAACACAAACTGATAATAGGCTAAATTATTTCCTACCATTACAGGAGTGACACTAATGTACTTAATGGGCTACATATAATGGAATGGACCCATACAAAACCATTTCTACACATTGAAAAATAGCATATCACGGAAAAGGCTTAGTTAGAATTCTCATAGCATTCACATTTTCTTTGTACATTCAATTCTATTTATTTGCTAGAGGAAAGAATTCCAACAGCTTTGTTTCATATTTGAGAGCACTAGGAAATACTAGAATTTATTTACCTTGTGATCAGTCAAATTACGCATTCAATAAAACAGTAAAACGGTTCCTGTAGTGTCCTCCCATTACCCTTTCATAAAAACAGAGAACCACTACAACTCTTCTCTTTTCCTGCAATTTTCTGAGTAGGTGTTACTTTATTATTTTTTTCTCCTAGGGATTACACAAATAGCACAATGCTTATAATCGTGCTATTTAAAGAAATGTACAGTACAGACATCCGTGGTAATTTCTTCAGAAGATCAGGAAACCAGAACTCTTATTTTGGAGTTCTTTTTGAAATCATCAAAGACTGATAGTGAGGGTAGTGACTGGTAGCTTTGACACAAATCAGCGACAGATATTATCAATTTTATCCTCTGACTGCCTAGCCCACAGAGTGAATGGCTGAGGCTTCTCTGTGATTGCACACCAGGCCAAATATTTCAGAAGGCCTTGAGCCACTTGCTGAGCAGTAGGGGAAACCCACAACCAGAAAGAAAAAAACTTTGCTTCTTCTTACAGCCATAAGTCATTTTGATAATGAGCTTTTAGTCATAATCAGTTAGAAATCATTATATCGCCTGCCCAGATTCCACAGGGTGACTGAACTTCAACAAGAGCACCCACCATCGGGAAATCCTCCAGAGCCTTGTGGAATATGTTGGAATTCTGGGGGCAGACCATGCTAACAGTTCCCACACTCTTCAGAGGATAATAGTTGTTATAAGTCTAAACCACAACAGGAAATTGTCTTACCATGACAAGGGAATATATTTAAAACTTCTCAGCTTTGGATCATCCCTTCCCAGGAGAAAAAATATAGATCCATTGTGTAACCTGCCATATGTCATAGCTGCCATGAAATAAGGTAGCCTCACAGCAATATTGAAATTGCTTGGGATCCTGTTTCTGGGCATTCTTAACCCCATGTGAGATCCCTTCGTAGCTGGTCAACTCAGAAGCCTAGATAGTAACACTAACAGAATCTTAATCTGTCCCGAGTGCCCAAAACACATCTAAATCTTTGAGATTGCCACTAGAATAAAAAGAGAGCCTGGAAAAAAAGTAACCCTGGATAAATGATCACTCTTCTCCTTCCTGGGGAGATTCTCTCATGCTACAACAAATGGGAGGGGATGTTGATTTTAAATATACATGCTACTAAGAAACAAATATTCCGGCACCTGCTGCTTTTGGATGTTTAGTGCTGCATAATTTAATTGTTGCATTTTATGGTACAATTTCATTGTTCAGACTTATTTGCTAATATTTCACACAAAAACCAGCAAATAAATATGAACAATAAAATTGTAAGCCACCTCGACCTGGGAAACTTAATTTTGAAAGGAATTCTGTAGATTCCACAAAAAAGTGGCATTTGATGTCAGGGTTAGAATTAGACAATCTTGTTCTGATTTTGCATAAATTGAGTTCTCATGTTGGCGAATCAAAATCATCTGAGTTTGGATATGGTCCTTGCTGCACTGAACTTTCCTTTGCGCTCTCATCAAATAACAACTGAGTCAGGAGAGAGCAATATGTGGTAAATATGTGACAGTCTAACTTAAAAAGCTATCTGGAATCAAATGAAACTGCTGAGGAGATTAGGTGGCTCGGTCCTCCTTTGGGTGCGCTCACTGCAACATGTTGTTTCCAGCAAATTCCTCAGGAAGTCTGACCTGTGAACTGAACATTTCCCACCACCTCCAAGATAGTTTGGTAGCATCGGGATATTATTTATTTATTTATTGAATTTATTTGCTGCCCATCTTGTAGCAAACGACTTTGGGCAGCTTCCAGTATTAAAACATTAAAAACCTAACAAATCAATGTCTTTAAAAGAGTAAAAATAGAAATCCCAATCAAGTTATTGTTAAAACATGTGGAGGGAGGGAACAGGATGCGAGAGGGGAGGTGGGATTACCTCTTAATTCAACAACTACCTCCAATGTGATGTTCCATCATTAGTTGATGATGATGTAAAGTTGGCCTTTAATTGCAATATACGGAACAATTACAAGAAGTCAGAATCACACCATTATTTTAAACTGCATTGATTATCACTTGGAAATCTTTTCTCACTTTAATTATTACACATTTACCAGTATTCACAGTTTATACTTTTCCTGGATTTAATAACAATACATAAAACACTTGACACAGAGATGTTAGAGGCTGAAATGTAACCTTGGTATTATACTTTTGCATACTGGCAGTGGATTTTTTAAAAAGACTAATACAAAGATGATTTTAAAATTGCTGTCTTTAACATTGACACATCAACAAAAAAAGAATGCCCATAAGAGCTTGAAGAAGCATAATCAGCTTAATTGTATTAACTATGTTTGATTTGGGAAGAGTAAGGAAGCTGTACAGATGTTTTATAATTCAATTCCTAATGCAGCCTTTGATCTGCCTGAATGGTTAGATCAAGTCCCTTTCTCATAGCTTCTCTTCCTGCTCTAAAACTTGGAATTGTAGTAAATTGCAGAACAATTAGAAGAGATAAATGTCATAAATAATGTTTCCCATGTGTGCCTGTTCATCAGTGCTTCCTAGCATATTTTTGGCTTTAGATTTGAAGCCCTCACATTCCTATCACAGACGAGGAAAGATCTTTGCAATACAAAACTCTTCTCTTTGCTTTCGGAAGGATGGAATGCAAATAATAGAAAGGAATTGGAAATGGAAAACCACAGATGGGGTAACTGTTGATGTAGCAATTTCTCTTATCTGAAACACTTAAATATGTATGCATGAAGTTTAAAGATTGGTTACAAAAAGTTCTGTCTCTCAAGTGAAGGCTTCTTCATTGATGAATCTTTTTTTTTGCCTGACCAAAGGCAAGATTTTTATGAAGTTATTTCCTCTAAGTCTTTTCTAGGCTTCATGGATTGTTGTTAGCCAGATTCCCTTAATCTGAAAATAAGGTCCTATATACTCTAGATGTATGGCGTTTCATTATTCTAGTTCTGTTTTACCCAACTTGGGATTCTCTGTTTCTGTTACAATTCCTGTCATCAGCCAATGGGCATGTTGTTTCAGGATGATGGTACAGTAGCCCAGCAAATCCAAAGAATAAGATCAGAGAGGTCTACTAGCTGGATTCTGAGCAGGAAATGGTACATTATTAAAAAGACGGAGGCCTTTCTCCCTCCTCCTTTCTTCTGTGGTCTCTGGAAAGCTAGCCAGGCAAGCTTGCATCATCATACTAATAATGTTCAAAAGACTAGTCTGTCTCAACACTTCCGTAGAATCAGATTCACTCAAACAGTATGTCTGGTCTTTAAGATCCATGTAGACCTGTTCCAAATGCCCTGTTTTGCTTTTTTTCTGTACCAGTTTCTTTTCTTTATAAAAATATTTCCTTATCCCACAAATTAAGTAAAAATGTTAGTCATTCATGTATCAGTTCATCGTTTAGATTGCCATTATGTTCTTCCTGGTGCAGCTCAGGGTAACATTTTGATCTCACAAATGTTCCTTAAGGACAGACAGAACAAGTTTAAATGGGAAAACTGAGCAGGATTGTCACATGGAGAGTCCTGGCAGGGGAAGAAGTTGGTTGCCCTAGAATGAAAAACACCTGGATTTTGAATTAGGATTCTCCATCGAGCCAACTTGCCCTTAATCAAGGATAGTTGGAGCGTTACTGAAAGCTTTCCCATGTCTTAGAAGGTAACTTTTCCCTTTCATTCTTCCTGAAGCTGGCTGCTGTGATGGAGAGGCATGTTTCAGCTAATAAGCCTAGTTGATGACTCACCTCAGCTCTCCTGCCAGGGAGCAGCATCCGGGAGTTTTCTCAAGGACAAAAGGGTTTTTAAAAAGAGAACAATATCAAGCATCAAACTGTAAAAGCAAATCTGTTCATTTATCTCATATACTTTCTCTTGATACAACTTTGAAAAGCAGAATTTGTTTCGCTTAGAGTCAAATAATGCCAAACTCCTGGATAACATTGGGTAAAAAATTGTTCTGATGCAGAGTTACCAGATATTGTTTCCCAAAAACAAATATACAAACAAAACTTTGGATATGTCCACGCTTAGAACTCACGTTGGTGAGGGTGAAGATCTGTCACTGTACTCAACTCCAAAACTGCTCGGTGTTGATTATTATTATTTCCACCCACACCAAGCAAGTTCAATTTCCTCCTTCTCTGATTTCTTTAGGAGGTTCTCACATCAAAAATCCTCAGCTGGTTAGACTTCAGGTTAGCTCTGACCTGGAAATGGTCTTCCATTTTAAGTTTGCAGCTAGATTTCTTTAAGAAAAGCTGTTGAGAATAGTACTAAAAAACCATTGCAATTTTTCCAGGAGAGAATGGGATGAGATGGAATAATTCAGCACCTTTGGGTCATGGTTCTTCACAAGAAATATCATTATAGACTAGAGTATCCATAATACAATCTAGGATATGATAGTGCATCTTTGTGGTCTGCTTATTATATCATGTGAACCCAGAAAATTGGGCCGAGAAGCCCATGGTTTAGTTAAACTGCATCCAGACACTGCCAGAATGCTAGAATTTAGTTGAGCCAATGGGAATTTCAACAGTATTTGCCCTCATTTTGCCTACATTTTGGCAGGGAAAAGAGAAAACACAGGAGAGGATGTGGGCTTGGCAAACTCAAGGATTCAGACAGGAAAGGCAATGAACAAAAAGTACCTTCAAAAGATAGAGAATGACGGCAATTTCTTGCAAACCACAGAGAGAAGCAAAATGTTGTACCAGTAAGGAGGAGGAGAAGGAATACTAAGCTAGATCCAACCCAAGGTTTTTTTTAAATTCTGTTTCATGTGAAAGAATCTGAGAAATGACAAAGTGAGCAAGTGTGGAAGGAAAGAATTACCTGAGAGCCATGCAAAATGCTGTTATGAACAAAAGCTAATTTTGAGAGCAGCAGAGGCTTGTAAGCCACTGGCAGCTTTTGGTCAGATTGGAGCAAAAATTAAATAGTATTAATGAATGAGCAGAAATTCCACAGGTAGAATATGTTGAAGATTCGTGAAGAGTTGAAACAGACATTTTAAGAAATCCAACTTTTTGCTACTAGCTTCTCCCACCCTTAACTTTTTATCAAATAATTGTCTCATTCACAATAAGACATGTCCTAATGAGTTATTGGAGTTATGAGGATGAAACAGTCTTTTGAGCTGTTTGCCTTCACCTCCCTCTGCAAGGAAGAAGCCAGAGATGATTTCACCCAGGATGAAAAACAGAGGTAGCTTGCAGCTACAATAGTTACTTCATAATATACAAAGAAAGGAAAGCAAATCCTGCCTTATTCATTGAAAGTTATTTCTCAATTCAATTTATAAATTATAAATTCATTTATAAATCACTGATTCTTCAGTGTTTTTGAACAAACTTGAAACCCACAAACATTGAACAAAGCATTGATTGGGGGATTAGGGAGAAGAGCTGAATACCTTGTTTGGCTCATTCTGGTCAGTACATGTGAAAAGTTACCTCTGCTGGTCTGGCTGGTTTCTTACTATTCCCTCTTAATCAGACATGAATGTGCTGTTTGCATATAGTCAGAAATGGTTTGGTCCTTTAATTTGTCGAGAGCTACTGAAAACTCAATTCTTCCTCTAATTTAGGGCTAGGCTGCAAAAATCAAAAAGACCACAAGAGGGCAGGAAAGAGTTTGTGTTTTCTGTTATCTCATTGCTGCTTTTTATTGGTCGCTTGCATCCTGGCAACCAAGATGCATATAGTAGGGGTGAAGGCAGAAATGCTCATGGGTAAATAATGTAGTTACATTCATAATAAGATTGGTTTTAATGGGAATGAGTTTGTAGTGAAATTGACACTTGTGTTGACCTCTGTATAACACTGAGACATACATATGTTTGATGTCTTTTAAATAGCTATGGTATCATTTCACTTGGATAAATCTCAAGATTTAAAAAAAAAATAAAGACATGGATATGTAATTAAAATCGAATTGGAAAATAAATAATTTATTTTAAAAACATGATGTGTTTTTCCTAATTGTTTATAATAATGTACAATTTTCCTAATATATTGCCTTCCAAATGTTTTAGATTAACCAATCGCATTACCAAGTCAGTTTAGCCATATGTGTTGTATATAAAGATGGGAATCATAGCCCAAAGGTTATGAAAATCTATTGTACAGCAACATATCCAAAATCCTCATTAGGATATTAACCAAAGTCATAAACTACCAGGAGGCCTCAAAATGCACCAGAGATTTTCCACTTTTAGTTCTATAACACCAGTCATATCTGGTGTGTAATCTAGGCATCCTACATTCATGACTCCTTCTTGAAAAGCATATGCAGTCATGTGGCTGTGGGCTACTGTTCAAATTCATATCGGGTGGCAGTTGTATCCATTCCTTGAACAGGAATCCCTACTCCCAGTCACTCAAATCCAGACTGTGTCATATCTGGATTACTACAAAGTGCTCTACATGGGGTTTCCCCTGAAGACCACTCAGAATCTACAGCTGGTCAGGAATTCAGCACTAAGGGTAGTTATGTATAGACCTCACTACATCCATGTAGCACTTCTCTGGAACCTGTGTGATGTGATACTATACTATATGATATACTATATACTGTACTGTACTACACTACATTACACTATACTATACTATACTATACTAGTGGGTTTCCAGGTGCAATGGAAGATTCTGGTTATTAGCTTCAAAGTCCTTCATAGTACAAGGCCTACTTACTTGGTTAGGCATCAGGCTAGAATCAAGGAGGCTGTGAGTTCTAGTCCTGCTTTTAGCATGAAAACCAGCTGGGTGACTTTGGGTCAGTCACTCTCTCTCAGCCCAACTCACCCCACAGGGTTGTTATTGTGAGGAAAATTAGAGGAAGGTGTCTTGGATATGTTTGCCGCCTTGAGTTATTTGTAAAACTAATAAAGGTGGGATATAAATAAAATAAAAACTCTGGGTTGTCAATAGCCAATTATCTCTGTCCATCTGAAGGAAATCTGTCAGGATAGGTGTCCCTTGGGACCTATTTCTCATCCAATGTCATCTTACAGGAGGGCCAGGAAATGTGCCTTCTTTGTCACTGCATATGCCCTATAGAGTGCTATTTCCTCCAAAATTTGGGTGTCCCAACCATGTATAGATCTCTCTTTTGTAAGATCTTGAAGACCTAGTTTTCCACCAGATATTAGGTTAGGAGGGTTTGGGAAGGCATCTGGATGGATTGTCTCAATTACTGCATTGCCTCTGGTTTAGTTTATATTATTATTGTTTTTGATGTGGTTATTGTTTTGATACTACTCTGCCCTGAATCATTTGGGATTATTGTTCTCTGCCCTGAGTTGTTTGGGATGGGAGTTATAGAAAATTCATCTTCAGATGTGTTGAGAATTGCATAAATCATCAGAAGACAGCTCATATCTATGTTCACAGATATGGCAGAATAGATACATTCATTAAAACGCAAGCATTCTCATGATTGGATAAATAAATAATTATATGTCTAGCAAAATAACATTTTTACATCTGAGGCAGTTTGCAACTGCAGGCACACATGGCACTTCTAGATGCAGAAAAATCTGAATCTGAATGTATAAGACATGCAGTAATAAATGCAGTATCCATAAATTATAATAGAAATGATTTGAGAACTTCGTACTATTGAAGAAAACCTTTTTTAGGCAGCATTCTGTTGTCCCTTGCATGTTAGTAGAGTTCCCAGGTTACAGAGTGTTCCAGTGTGCACTGAACTCTCACAGATTCAAAGTATAGCATGTATGTTTTATTAATGTACTTTGACTCACCAGTAGCAGCTTGTAGCCATTCTTCTTCTCTTAAGTCTGTCTCCATGCCCATGTGCATTGAAGCTAAGTGTCAATTTATCCTCATTCATAAGATTGCTCTAGTACATGATTGCTTATTCAAGAAGAAGTATACAGTCATGCACTTCCATTCTTACCAGGGCATGGACAGAAAATATATATTAATTATTTCATTCTCTTTTTGTGTGTCTCTAATAGTTCAAAAGAATGCTGAACCGTGAATTAACCCACCTCTCTGAAATGAGCCGTTCTGGAAACCAGGTGTCTGAGTACATTTCCAACACCTTTTTGGGTGAGTGTATGGAAGTATGTTTTTAACATTGCCATAACCCTACTGCACCTATAACCCATGTACATTCTTTTAAAAAATATTATGCAATAGTGGTATCAATATCTATTCTACATTATTTTTCAATCAAATACAATCAGGCAGTTTGCTAAAAAAGGAAACATTCTTTTTAGGGTTCACAAGTTTTTGTACAGTAAGGCAGAACAAGATATAAAGAACGTAATTGGCATTAACCTTTCTTCTTATTGCTCAAAGTGATATATCGTGTTTCCCCGAAAATAAGACCCTGTCTTATATTTTTTTGAACCCTGAAATAAGCGTTGGCCTTATTGCCATGCGCTCAAAAGCTCGATTGGGCTTATTATCAAGGGATGTCCTATTTTGGGGGAAATAGGGTAGTTTGACTCTCACGGTTTCATAAACTGTTCCCCAAAGAAAAAAATCATATGAATAAATAAGTTAAATAAGGAATTGCATCAATACCTAATTTTGAAATAACATAAACCTATTTATGAGTAAAAGTTCTGGTAAAGGTTCTATGAAGATTCAACCTTTTGTTGGATAAATATAAATGTTTTTTTAATCCATTGCATTTAAAAAATTGTAGTCGTTTTTCTCATTAAAGCAAATGCACCCTTCCAAAGCAGGAATGTAATTATACTCTATCATTATAAACACTGACGGCAATGTCTATAGTTCTTTAACGTTGATAATTTATCTGGACTATAATAAGAAAAACATAATTACTAAATCTTATATGTTCTTCCACATCTAACAATGAATGATTCTCTGAAACCTATCTGCCTTCCATTCTGGGCTGTTATTATATTATTTCCTTAGAATTAAGCCAAAATAGGAGTTTGGTTCCATATATTGTTTCTTCGTGCATATCCCAAAAGTCCTCCATCTCAGAGGTTGGGAGGAACAGTTTGGACAAGGACAAAAATATTCACCGTGGGAGGAATAAATGATGGTCCCTAGCCCCAGTGCAGTTTGTTTCCTCATGACTCATCCTATGCAAATGTGCCTGAGGTTGCGTGTTCCAATGCACGTCCCATCGAAAGTAATATCATGAGAACAGAGAACATCTACAGGCAGGTGTGCTTCTGTGACGCTCTCTGCAGTATGTGAAGTGCTGTAGACAAGGAGCATCCCAAGTGCTGAGGTAGCACAGTTGCCTTGGCAACAGGGAGATTCCCACTCCTCCCTTTGCCAGCTTAAACTGAGGGCAAAGATTTGGCTTTGTTTGCCCTTATTGATGTCATCTTACAGCTAAATCTGATTGGCTGAAGTCATTTGAAAAGAAGAAAGCCCACTGAGGGAAAAACTGAGCAGAGATTAACTGCAGATTGTTACTACAGTAGAGTCCTTCCTCTCCCACTGCTAAAGCAGTGTTGGGGAAGGGATAGATAGCACCAGGCATATTCATGTGATGAAGCCCAAACAGACACAGCTCTTCCCCAGCCTCTTTATATACTGATGAACACGGAGATTTCCCTCCAATTTCCAGGAGGAATTAAATTCTAATTCTGCTGCTCTGTACAGGTTCATTTATACCTGTCTCAGAATGCCAATCCCTGGATATTAGGCAAGAAGAAAGACTGTGCTCACAGGTTTCTCCTTCCCCTTTCAACCTGCTCTCCTAACAACCTGCTAAGTAAATGTTTGATAAGATAGTAGAAATACACAGGTGTTTGGGCACTTGGATAACTCTTATTCAGTGCTCCCTCCCAAGCACACTTGTGGCAATCATATCAGCATCAGTAGGAAATTGAGGGTGGGGCTGAAACTGGCCGGGAATTTTAGAAGGCACCACATTGGAGAAAAGGTGTAGGCATAATGTAAATATTAGAATCAAAAAGTGATGGTGGTTCCTTTGTGGTCTCTGCTTAATATCAGATAATCTGAATCTACAACACAATTTTCAGTTTCCAACTTGTATTTGATACGTAATTATGTCCAGGAATTTAGGTTCCTGGATTTCACAGTTGGATCATGCCATGATTTTTCCATTCAGAGACATACAAGCAATCTGGAAGAGGTTTTCTCTGAAATAAACTCACTCAGATTAGTGGGATTTACTGTCACATAAATGAGCATAAGGATGCTGCCTGTAGCTTCATTCTTGAACATACTTACTTGAGAGCAAATCTTTACATGACTTACTCAGCAAGTAAACCTAATAAGGTTTAGAATTAGCCTGTCAGGCAGTTTTATCCTCTTATGCACATATCATCGTACTGTATGCACAAATCTAAGCAGGTTGTTCTCCTCCAATCTCCATAAATATGTGTAAACATTGTGTTTACATAAAAATGAAATAAATACCGCATTTGTGTGCTGAACCATTCATGATTATCTTAGTATTTGCAGAATAAGAGGCCTTGCCATGTATCTTAGTATTTGCAGAATAAGAGGCCTTGCCATGTATCTTAGTATTTGCAGAATAAGAGGCCTTGCCCTAAGAGCTGCAGACTTCCTGAATCAGACAGAATAGCTAAGAACTTCAGTCATCTGAAACAAACTCCTGGGTGCCTCCTGTCCACTGCAAAGCAGGCCTCCCATTGACGTCAGCGGATGCAAATACCCAGCCCTAAGCAAATGTTGATGCAAACTACCACTTCAATGGAGGCCTTGTGTGAGAGCTGGAACATGGGCTGAAAACGCAGGCCAAGTATCGGTTGAGCAGGGGCCAGAATTCACCCTCCCTGCTCCTCCTGAGCAGCTGTGGCATGGTCTGCCAATGTCATGTGATGAGGCAGTGCCAGGCCACAGTGGTGCAAAAGAGGTGAAAAAGAGATAGTGAAATCCTATTATTGAGCTTAGCTGGTTGACTTCACACACACACACACACACACACACACACACACACACACCCCTCGCCCCATGAGAGATCTTCCCAATATTGAATTGCTGTGGAGAGAGGAGTTTTCAGATAATGAACAGATGGGGAGGACCCACACCAGTGTAGCTAGCTTAGTCCCATGCATTGGGGCTTTGGAACTGTTTCTATGTTGGCAGAAATTGTGTTTGGTAGGCCAGCCTGGGAACTGCCTGAGTACTTGGATTTCATTCTTGGCTGTGGCACCAAAGCAGAACCGAGTGATTGGTAGGAAATGGCCAGAGTAGCTGGTTGTTTGTGGCTGAGGGCTAGAAGCAGAGCTTGTTGGTTGAGGTGAGGAAAGGAAAGGAGTCAGAACTCCTAAATTTATTCCCAACTTTTTATTCCAAATTTGTGTCAGCCATAAAAATGCACATGCACAGATGCTCACTAGCCTCAAACTCAAGAGGTGCCCTGAGATGATAGAATCCCACACTACTGAAGCAGCCTATTCTTCCAGATTCTCAAACTCCCAGGCAAACCCTTGAATCTGCTTGATCATTTATGAAACAGGTGAGATTGCAGATGTACTTGAGCTGTTTTGTTGCCATGGGAAAGCTAGTTCTTCCTATAGGTTGTCTTCCAGAGTCTGACCACCATCTTAGTGTAAGCAAAGGACGTCCCCCTGTATTTGCCAAACTTGGTAGAACTCTGGCTGCAGAGTTATCCAAAGCCTTTTCAGGTGAATTTGGGGGGAGGATGAGAATATTGGGAACTCTGTTAGGGGCAGTATTTGAAAGAGTTT
Organism: Ptyas mucosa; assembly: GCA_012654045.1. Taxonomy (NCBI): domain Eukaryota; kingdom Metazoa; phylum Chordata; class Lepidosauria; order Squamata; family Colubridae; genus Ptyas; species Ptyas mucosa. The sequence continues at coordinate 4,916,581 of WNWU01000054.1, read as the reverse complement.
GGCTGCATGGCAGTTAACTTGAATATTCTCTGTTGTCACAATCCTTCTTCCTAGTAACTCAGAACCCAGCACTCTAGAATGGTACCATAGCTTATGCCCTGCTTCCTCCCGGGGCCTGTTGCCCGCCCCTTCCACTCTGCCATGAGGCCCCCGTGCCGCTGCTTCTCCCGCAGGTACCATTGGGGCATAGCTCTGCCATGTCATGATGCGACTCCCTCCCAGTACCCTGTCACCCTGCGCCCTCCCCATTTTCTGCCTCCCCTAGGCTCCCCCAGTGTACGCCACCTCCCCCTTGGCAGGCTATCTCCTCCCCCTGCTCCGTATTCCCAGTGGGTGCCACCCACACGTGACTTCTTGCCCTTGGAGACGGTCCTAGAAGAAGGTGGGGGAACAAGGCCCTCCACTTCTGAGGGTGAGTCTCCCCCTCAAACTCCTCTACGTTGTACTTTGAGTCTTCCAGTCTAGAAACCTAAACTGAACAGTTTTCCTTCCATCTTTATGAACCTGAAATATCTACAGGGGATGGAGAGTAAGCAGGATTGTTTTCACCACTACTTTGGCCTAATGGCCAGCATTATATTTCTCCCTTTCTTTCTCTAAAGGAGTAATAGCAACTATTCATTTGTCTGGGAAAAATGAACGACTACAGTCAGGGACAGAATTAAGATGACGAATAAATCCTGTTTGACTGGTTTGTTTATTAGAAAGGGGGATGTACTGTATCATTCCGATTCTGAGCACTTTTTTATTACATCTTTAATTATATATGTATAAACAGAAGTCTTTTAGAAGATGGAATGTATGCTGATACAAGAAAAGAATCTCAGAATGGCGTTGTTGGGAACACTTTATGAAAAACATAAGAACTGAACAATATCACTGCTCATGTAGATCAGCACCCTTTCATGCTACTGCTATTGCTAATAATAACCATTTTATTAAAGTAGTTAAAAATAAATAAAAATAGTTGTTTAACTTCCCAGTTTATTGGTACTGTCCAGTAGGTACTTATAAGACACACAAAAAATATTTGGATGGTTTTCTTGTCCTTTTTTGGGTACTGCAAATTGAAACAGCCTGAGCTCATAATAAGGCAGAACTAAATATCTGAATTATAGAAAACAGGAGTCTGCATATACCTTGAAGAACAATCATATCCTGAGGCTATTCTACTTTTAAAATAAGGGGGAGGGGGAAATGTATGAGGGCAACAAAGGAGGAGGAAAAATCTAAAAAGACAAATAAAGTAGGACAATTACACAATAAATGCACCTCCCAAAACTTCAATAAGTATTAAGAAGTTTTAACATTTAAGAAGTCCCAACATTCCTGCAGTATCCTGATTTACTTATGGGAACTTTAAGCTACCAGGAATTAGGTTAAAATTCCTTTTGCTCCATAAATTCTGAACTTTCATTCTTGGCATCTTTGAGACAGTAATGAAATTCCATCTGGGAGCAATGTCATTTGGATGATGGATGGATGGAGATAAAATATTTGTGTCACAAATCCTGACACTTGGTCCAGAGGCTACTTCTTAGATGAGGTAGTGCTCCTCCAGTTTTTTGCCATTGTCATTTCTCTCTCCGATGCAGTCTCTTTTCATCCACAGACAAGCAGAACGATGTGGAGATCCCATCCCCAACACAGAAAGACCGGGAGAAGAAGAAGCGGCAGCAACCCATGTGCCAGATCAGTGGGGTCAAGAAACTCATGCACAGTTCCAGCCTGACCAATTCCAGCATTCCTCGCTTTGGGGTGAAAACAGACCAAGAAGAGCTGCTCAGTAAGGTGAGCATTTAGCAAGATGAAGAAAAAAAACAAGGGAAGGGAGTGAAGGAAGTCTGCCCATCTTTGCAAAAGATGATTTGGAAATTGTGGCTCACACTTTTAACAGTCTCTAGACTCTGAGAAAAGTGCCAGCCTTAGTACATTTTATTTAGGTTGATTTCCAGAGGCAACTTCTGCCTTTGATGAGATACTAAAGTATTTTAATCTCAGATTGTTTTGTCTTTGAGGCAGCATTTCCCCCCAAACAGGATATTGAACTGGTTCACTAGAGTCACTTCCTCATAATTTTAGCACATTTGACAAAAAGATTTAGCTATCACCGAGTTAGTATATTCCTATTCCATTTGGATTGAAACTTTTTGCATATTTCTCCAACACAAGAAGATATTTGTTTTTATTTATTTTTTTTGTGGATTATCCTAAACAAATTACCTGAGCTAGTTTACAACAAAGGAGCAAAAATAAAGAACCATGACTGCAGAAAAATAAACAATACAAACACGTATGTGCAGAAAAACAAATACAGAATTAAGTGGTCATAGCCAGCAAAGTGGATGTGCTGCCAGATGACCCTCTTGAGATAATTGGGCCAGACAAGTACAGTTGACTTTAGTAAGGTGGTGCCAGATAAATCCCAGGGCTTGATCAGGTCCCATCAACATAATACTCACTTGTTATCCTGAAATGATTGTAAAAAACCAGTTCAGAAATAACTTTCTTGGCTTAATAAATCATAATTCATTAAACAAGTAACAATCCCTTCCATTCTTGTCTTTGTTCTTTCAGTCCCAGTCAGTTCGCTGTAACTGCTAGTGACATCCAAAACCGCGAATATTATCAGAATTCTAAGCCAAGTGCAGGGTGAGCAAAAGAGTATAGGCTTGAAACTTGCAATCCAGAAATATTATGCATGAACAAGAGAAACACTTATTTTCAGAAATTTGGAGTCTTTATAACTGCTTCACCGATTTCCACTAAATGTCCTCTAAAAAAAACTGATCAATACTGTCACGTGGCAAGTCAATAGGGTTATTAGGCTGCTAGCTAGCTTTTAGTCTTAGGTAAACTAATTTGGAATGGTGTAGAATCTCCTGCCATGGGCAGGGAGTTGGACTAGAAGACCTCCAAGGTCCTTCCATCCCTATTATTCTGTTCTATGTTTTAATTATATTTTCATATTCCTATAGATATTGTTCATATCTAATTAGTTCTATAATTAGATGATGCCTATTTAGATTCACACCAATTATTTTTGCAATATTAAATACAAAAATAAAGGTAGACTGCCACATAGCAATCAGTTTTATTCAAGGAAATTGCATTTTATGAATTGAACCAAACAATTTTTATATAATCTTGACCTTTTCTCTGTATTTCCATAGTGTATAAGTCTTCATTTTCTTATTTTACTCTGTTTCTACTAGCAAATTATACCTTATTTCTTGTAGGCTACATCAGTATTGATAGCCAGTGACCACACCCAGATAACCAAACCTTGTATTATTGAGAAAAAGCATTATAAGTTGAATGAAATTCCTTTTTCCTTTTTCTATACAAATGAGTAATTAAACCAGGAAATGTTTTTTGTGGTTCCTCATGTTCTTCAAGCCAAGAAACTGGTTGATACTCTCTAAGCAAACCAAAATATGAAGCTAACTTTTATTTTTAGCTTAATGTCTTGACTTGTTCAGAAAAGATCAGTATTTTTTAATGTATGCATTATTTGTATTCTGGAATATATCTGAAATGTTTTAAACTGTAAATTTAGCTTTCCGTCTTTCACAAAAAGGAGATGAAACAATTGTTCATTCATTTCTTGTTTTATTAAGATGAGAATTGATTGCTCAAATGTAATCCAGGAATAAGCAAGACAGAACTTGTTAACTAAAGGAACTCTTTGAATTATGTCCATCTGGTGCAGAACAGACATGTGCTACAATTATAAGGAATAAATATTTTTTAGAAAGCATTTGCTCATAGATGGTAATGCACTACTACATAATCAAAGGTTATCAGAAAAATGTGTTCCATTGAGAGAAATTGAGATAGATAACAGTATTATGTAATCTAGGTTTTTGATTTTTGTTTGCTTCAGAAAAGATTCTCATTTTGCTTTTGAGCCAAGGGAATATTTTAAGAAAATCGTGCTGGAACTGGACTATTTATGATTCTTTTATCTCAGCATTCGAGATCAATGAAAATAAAAGAAACATTGCCTGGTTTTATGTCCAGACGTTTAGGCTGAATGTAATGGTCTCACGGAGTATTCACACTAGATGACATTCTTAAATGCTATGGACTTTCCCAGTGGATTTTCTTGATCTTACGCTTGAAGAATGGCCTTTGAGTTCCAAATCTGAAATGACATTTCAGATTCTAGTGGCATAGCAAAGAAAATATAGTAGGTTTGATTTCTTCATCTGCCATTCTCTCTGTCCTCCTGGATCTTTATCTTGAAATCCATTGTGCCAAAAATTCACTGACTTCTTCCCCTGTGGCTCCCTCTAGGAACTGGAATATCTAAACAAGTGGGGCCTTAACATTTTCCGGGTTGCTGACTATTCCAACAATCGGTCGCTCAGCTGCATCATGTATACAATATTCCAGGTAAAGTTTGCAGAGGCCGCTATTCTCTCCCCTGCTAGCCATGCACATGGCCACACATCTCAGTCCCCTCTCTGGTTTGGTCCAGTGGTGCTATTGAGAATAAACATGAGAATGCTATACAGTCTTGTCAGTTTGAAGCCTGACCTTTTTTTAAAAAAGAAATTCACTCTCCAAATTATTTCAACGAAATATTGAGTTGGATACAGAAATGAGTCAAAAAGCAACATGTGCAACAATATGAACAGGACTAATTTATCATGTGGGCAGCATCCTAAGCATTTTAATGAAAGAAAGAAAGCATTTTGTGCCTTGATTTGAGGTTGAGCTGCAGCTTCTGAGATCTATCACCCTGTATTCTGAGGTGTGGGCCTTCCAGGTTCTTTTCCTACAGTCTATAGCAGTGATGGCTAACCTTTTTGCCGTCGCGTGCCAAAAGCAAGGGGAGCGTGGCGGGTCGCGGGTGCGGGTGCCCACATCCATAATTCAATGTGCCCCTCCCTCCCATGCATGCCCCCCCTTCCCCCTGCTTTTGGTACGTGATGGCACAGTGGGCCCAGTAGGCCAGTTTCCCCCCCTCCCCAGGCTCCAGAAGCTTTCTAGGAGCCTGGGGAGGCCAAAAACAGCCTTCCCCATCCTCCCGGAGGTTGGAAACAGCCAGTTTTCCGACTTCCAGTGGGACCGGAAGGCCTAAAAATCAGTTAGCCGGTGCGCTGGAGCTGAACTAGGGCAACACTCACGTGCCCACCAATATGGCTCCGCGTGCCACCTGTGGCACCCGTGCCATAGGTTCGCCATCACGGGTCTATAGGAAAAATGTAATCAGAAGTGTAACCAATACTGCTTCTCCTCTCTGTAGAGAGAAAGTGCCTTCAAAAAGTAATTCATCTATTCATCATTAATTGTTCAATCTGACAACCCGATGAGACCAAAACTACCATTATTCCAGCCAGCATAGCCAAAGTACTGAAAAATCTGTGGCCACACGTTTGGAGAGTTTTATCTCAAGAGAATTTGTTTTTTTCATGAATCTGCAAAGGTGCTAACTTTGCTATAATCTCCCAAAGCACTAGCGGGCTGGAGGTTAGGATCAGAGTTAGAGTTAGCAGAGATGGCAGGACTATTTTTGCTTTTATTCATGTACAGCACTTTATATAATGGCAGGGGGGGACAACTTGAATACACACAAAGTAATGATGATGCCTGGGAAGCAAGTCTGCTGTATCTCGTGTGGTTTCAAAGCAGGGAAAGGGTGGATCTAGATTCATGGTGGTGGTAGAGGTAGCTCTTGTTCATTGCTTCCTGGTATAATTATTGCTTAGGAGCTAGAGTCAGCCGTAATTGAGGAGGGCAAAGATTCTGATGCTCATTTTTCAGGAACCAGTTTCCATAGAAGAAACTGTGAACTGTCACTTTACTATTTCAACCACTGATTTCCTTTTCCTTCTTTCCCCATAGGAAAGAGACTTGCTGAAAACTTTTAAGATCCCTGTGGACACATTAGTCACTTATATCATGACACTAGAAGACCACTACCATGCTGACGTGGCCTACCACAACAGTCTCCATGCTGCTGATGTCACTCAATCCACGCACGTCCTCCTATCTACACCAGCCTTGGATGTAAGTCGTGATCTGTTGCAGTTTATGAGTAGAAAATGTGGGGATCCAACACCGCCGTTGCTTCAGCCTCTCTGAGGGTCTGGTTTCCAGAGTCCCAAAAGATGGGGAATTTCTGTTCTTTTCCCTGTTTCATTTGGAACAGCAGTGGGAGGCAGATTAATTTACAATTGACTGATAGTTATGACTTGTATTATAGCAATAGCACTCAGACTTACTATATTTTTCGGACTATAAGACGCTCCGAAGTATAAGGAGCTTTTGGGGAGGAAAACAAGAAAAAAAAAATCTGCCTCTGCTTCTGCCTCCCAGTAATTTGCCTCCTTGCAGCAAACAGCATGGTCAGCTTCAGCACAGCCTGATTTAGCACAAGCAGCTGATTGGCAGTTGGATCTGCCTCCCAGAATACCTTATATCAGCTGTTCCAGGTTGTGGGAGTTAGTGCTGCCCATCGGCGCCGGCACCACCCATTGCTACTGTCACCTATCGCCACCTCCGCATGCCCCATTTTTGGCCTCTGCGCATCCCATTTTCAGCCCATTTCAGGCGGCACAGATTGCGGCCGCCTATCCCTACCGCTTGGAATGGGCTGTAAATGGGACTGCGGAGGCCGTAAACGGGATGTGCGGAGGCCAAAAATGGGGTGCGCGGAGGCAGCAATAGGTGGCAGCAGCAATGGGTGGCGACGGCGCCAATGGGCAGCGGAGATCCCCGCACCCTGGAACAGCTGATAGGAGGTATTCCGGGAGGCAGATCTAACTGCCAATCTGCCGCTTGTGCTAAATCAGGCTGTGCTGAAGCTGATCACACTGTTTGCTATTTGCTGCAAGGAGGCAAATTGCTGGGAGGCAGGGGTCGAAGGGTGGGGGCCGGTGGGTGGGCGGGGCTTCGGTAATGTTCACTGTATAAGATGCACAGACATTTCTACTCACTTTTGAGTGGGGGGGAAGTATGTCTTGTACTCCGAAAAATACGGTATATACCACTTCAGTGCTTTACAATCCTCTCTAAGCAGTTTATACTTTATAATACCCATAATACTGGGTATTATGCTTCCATTATAACATTTTATTATGCCTGTCAAACACTGAATCTTGCTGAACTTTTATAAATGCCTACTATTGCTTTGAGCGGTAGTGGATCACCATCTAGGGCGGCAACACACATATTTTGGGGATCTAAATTCTAACCCCAGTTAATTCCTTTTTATTTGCTGGCAGCAGTTCTTCCATGAAACAGGGCAGAGGCACCAGGCATTCATTCCCTTTCTCCTTTACAGGCTGTCTTCACTGACCTGGAGATCTTGGCTGCAATCTTCGCTGCTGCCATTCATGATGTGGACCATCCTGGTGTCTCCAACCAATTTCTGATCAACACCAGTGAGTGAAGGCCACACGGAACATAAGCACAAGGGGGAGGTGCCGGGGAGTGGTGGATGCATGTAGGCACATGGCCAGGATATATGTGGCTTGCATACAGGTTAAGCTAGATAGAAAGGGAATTGAAAAATGTCTTCCTTTCCTCCACAAAATTGAATATTGTTAATTATATACTGTTATACTGTTATATTTTTCGCTTGCTTTTTATTTATTTTTCCTTCCATTCAATCATACCCATTTTCAAAGACTTCCCTGCAGTTTTCTTGGTAATGTATTTTAGAAGTGGTTTGTCATTTCCTCCCACCTAGAGCTAAAAGTGAGTGGCTCAAGATCACCCAGCTGACTTTGTGCTTAAGGTAGGACTAGAACTCATGGTCTCCTGGTTTTTAGCCTAATGCCTTAACCACTATACCAAACAGACTCTCAGATACTTTTTTAATTAAACAGACAGACAGATTATTTGTTGTGTTCCGCCTGCTACTTGGAGCACCTTTGGCTATACTTCCATGAGCAAATAAAACTCTCCTATCCTCCATAACCCTCTCATTGTCTATGTCCCTTCCTTGCAGATTCAGAGCTAGCATTGATGTACAATGACGAGTCTGTTCTGGAGAACCATCACCTAGCTGTGGGTTTCAAGCTGCTGCAGGAAGAGAACTGTGACATCTTCCAGAACCTGAGCAAGCGACAGCGACAGACCTTGCGCAAGATGGTCATTGACATGGTGAGCTTGGGATGGAGGTGGGACTGGTTCCTGTGGAAAAACTTGCCTCTTATCTCCTGCAGCATTTCCAATTAGAAGTCCCATCCTCCTTTACTGGGAGAAACCTAATCTTTCTTTGAAGAGTCTGGATGATACCTTATATGGAAGAAATGTATTTCTGGCAGACCGTATGTAACATGGGAAATGGATGGTTTTCTCTTGGAGGAAAATAGTTACCATATTTTTCACACTATAAGACGCACTCCCCCCCCCAAAAAGAGAGGGTGGAAATATCTGTGCGTCTTATAGAATTAATATTGCAATGGGGAGAGGGGTTGGTGCGGCGGTGACATTTGCTGCCACCAGCTGTCACTGCTGCCGTCGTTCGCTGCTACCAGGAAATGCTGGAGCCTTCACTGCTGAGCAGCTAATCGGTGGTTGGATGGGCCTCCCAGAATACCACCGATCAGCTGTTCTAGGTGGCAGGGATTGCCACCGATTGTCGCTGGTGATTGGCAATGGCAGGGATTGGTGGCAAGGATGGACGGCGAGCGGCGATTGGCGGAGGCAATCCCCGCTGCCTAAACAGCTGATTGGCGGTATTCCAGGAGGCTGATCCAAATGCCAATCAGCTACTTGGCAGCAAAGGTTCCAGTGTTCCCTAGCGGCAGTGGCAGCTCAGCTCAATTGACCGGTGGTGGGTGCAACTGAGCGGAGCCCTGATGAGCTCCATGCTGGAACTGCAATAATGTGCTGAAACTGACCAGGCTGTTTGCTGTTTGTTGCAAGGACGCTAGCCAGATGAATACCGAATGGATGCTGGGAGGCAGAAGCAGATTTTTTTTCTTGTTTTCTTCTTCTAAAGCTAATGTGCATCTTATGGGCCAGTGCATCTTATAGTGTGAAAAATATGGTATGTTCCCTGCCATTCCTGTGTTTCTCTCTGCATGTGTTGCTGCTGCATCAGAGGTTCAAAAATTCACACAGGAAAGATTAACCTAAGAAAGTATACACAGCCAAATCTCAGTCGGAGGAAAGGAGGCTATCTTGGAAAAGTTGGGAACTAAGTTAAACTAGCTGTTTTCTTACCAGCTTCCATATGGGGAGCTCCTTGACCAGAAGCTGTTGGTCCTCCTTTTTACTGATATATGGCTAGCTTCTTAGCAGAATAGATATCTGAAAGAGACTTCACCCCATTTTAATACATAATAATTAGTCCATAATACCAGAACCAATCTCAGATGCCCTAAATGGAAATGGGCACCTACCCCTCTCTCCTTCATTCCTGTTTCACAACCACTCCAACTTTTCCTTTCTGAAGGCCAACTCAGTGAGTTGGTGTGAAAGCCACAGGATAGGTAGCAGCCCTACATCTCAGGCAAAAAGAGTCAGCAAATCCATGGGGGTGGGTTGTGATATTTAAAGAAAGCAGCAGAAGAGTTTACCAATTTAGAGGTACAATTACCTTTGCAAGGTCAGCAATGGGCCAACAATCTAGAATTAGGTAGGTAGAATTGGTCCTGTAGAATGTCAGAGGCAAGCCAAGCAGATTAGAATAAATTGCTTTTTCTCCTTTAGGGAGAAAAAAAACATGTTTTGCATTAAATGCATTAAAGCTAACTGGCCCCTGTGCATACGAGCCCTTAATGCTGGAAGAATTTAATCTTTTGGTCTTTTCAGAAGTTCCTCATCTGTTTTAAGAAAAGTCTGACAATAAAGTGCAAACTTGTTGAGATGTTGATACTGTGCAGAATTCTAGAAATGAAAAGGGCCATTCCAGTGGTATTGGACCTTGGTGCCTTCCGCCGTGCCCTTGAAACTTTCTTTTTTCAGCAAGCCAGGCTGGCTTAACAAATTCTTTTAATAATTTTAATTGGTTTGTCTTTTTAAAATTGGGGCCAAACAGAGATATTTTTAAAATTGTTTTTAATGTTTGTATTGTATGTTTTTATTTGGCTGTACACCGCCCTGAGTCCTCAGGGAGAAGGGCGGTATATAAATTTGAAATAAAATAAAATAAAATAAAAAATTGGAACTGAAGATTTCAATTGGGTAGGAGCAGAACATAAGCAGAGTGCTGAAAGAATACTGAGTAATTAAGTATTACTAGATAAGTCACTGAATACTCTAATATAACTATAGTTATATTTATTGGATGCAACTGTGGGTTTAATCCAGCAATCAGTGAACACTATCAGACATTTCTTAAACCTGAAGTAAAAGATTAAAAAATATCATCATCATCATTTTAGCCATTGTCTATCCACTGCAGGATATGCAGTCCTGAGCTTTCTTTTGCCAATATGGCAAAATTTTGCCAATATGGTCCTGAGCTTTCTTTTGCCAATTTGGTCCACAATATTTACTGATGTCATTGATCCATCTTGTTTTAGGTCTCTTTTGTGTACGCTTTTTATCAAGTGGGATCCCTTCTATGACTGTCTTGGTCCACCTGCCCATTTCCACTTTAATTCTTTTACTCTCTTGATGACATTGTATACTTTAGTTTATTCTCTAATCCATGTGCAGGTCTTTCTGTCTTATCTTGTAATGCCAAGCATGTATCTTTGCGCCACTCTTAGCTTTTCTATCGATTGTGAGGTTAGTGTCCATGTTTCACCAGCATAGGTTGGCAGTGGTGTCGCAGTGGTTAGAATGCAGTACTGTAGGCTATTTCTGCTGACTGCCGGCTGCTTGCAATTTGGCAGTTCTAATCTCATCAAGTTCAAAGTTGACTCAGCCTTCCATCCTTCCAAGGTCAGTAAAATGAGGACCCAAATATGCTGACTCTGTAAACTGCTTAGAGAGGGCTGTAAAAGCACCGTGAAGCGGTATATAAATCTAGGTGCTATTGCTATACGTTAGAGCAGGTAGCACATGTCGATCGAAAACTTTTCAGGCATAGGGGGAAGTTGTTCTTAAAAATTATGCTTAGCTTGCTGAATGCCTGCCAACCACATTTAGTACAATGGTTCAATTTCCATTATGGTATCACCTATTGAGATCCGTTGGCCAAGATATATGTAGTGATCTACTACATCTAATTCTTCTCCAGATATAAAAAAAATTCTTTCTTTAGTGAGTTTAGTAAACATAATCTGGGGTTTTTTTTCAGGTTTATTTTTAATAGTTCTCCTGCTTTGTGCAGCTCTTGTATGTGTTTTTGTAGCTCTTCTGGGTCTTGTGAGAAGTGAACATCATCATCATCTTAAATTATTTAAATAGGCGCCATTGATTTTTATTCCATCTTTTGCCCAGTTTAGTTTGCGAAATCCTTCTTCAAGGCAGGCAGAGAGAAAAGGATAGGTGATATTGTATTGCTTGTCATACACTTCGTTCTATGTTGATTTCCACTTTAAGATCATTAAGGTAAATTGTCGCCATTATTTTTTCATATATTGATTGAAGTAACTTTATGTAAGCAGTATCTACACCTTGGTTGAGCAATGCCTTAGTTGTTGCTTGCTGGAATACTGAGTCAAACACCTTTTCGTAGTCAATGAAAGTCATGCACAGAGGCATGGTGTACTCATTGTGCCTTTCAATGACTTGCTGAACAACCTAAATGTGATCCATTGAGCTATAGCCATTTCTGAACCTTGCCTACTTCTTTGGGTCTGCATCATTTAATGTTCTCAATATTCTTTTTATTATCTTGGTGAATACCTTGTAGATGACTGAAATAAGGCTTATTGGATGATTGTTCTTTAAATCATCTTGGGCCCCTTTTTTGTGTAAAATAATCACTTCAGCATTTTTCCATATATTGGGTATTTTTTCTTCTCTGAGGCATCTCAAGTATAGTTTTGCTAGTATCTTGTGTAAACTGTGACCACCATCTTTCAGCATTTTAACCACAACATGGTCATTTCCTGAAGTTTCACCATTTTTTATTGATTTTATGGCACTTGATACTTCCTCCACTAGGATATGTGACATTTCCCCTTTTGTGGGTGTTATTATTTTTGCGTGATCTTAATCTTTGTATAGCTCTGAATAGAATTTTCCAATTATTTCTAACATTTCCTGTCTTGTCTTACACACAGAGCTATCTTCATGTTTTAATGCAAAAACCTTCTTTCTTGTATTTATAAGCTTGCATTTTTCTCTATTAATCCCTTTGTTTTCTTCAATTGTCTTTTTCACAAGCTTCACATTAAACTGATTTGTTTCTTCATGGATACATTTTCTTATGGTCTTGCAAAGTTCAACGTAGTCTAGTTTATTAGTGAAACTTCCAGTATTCTTCATTGTGCATCATTTTTTTAAATTAAATCAATCATTTTAAGACATATATGAGGATTTTTTAAAAAACTAATTTCTTTCTGGACTACATTTTGAAGAGATGGGAGGAAGGAGAGGTAGAAAATTTGTTTTTTAAGTACAGAAATTCATTTAACCAAGAATAGCCAGATGAAGCCATGAAGATTTATCCCCTTGCTTACTTTTATTTTATCCTGAGAATCAACAGTTCATAGCAATTTCTAGTGACTTTAATATCAGAATCTTCAAATTGTCTGGTTAGCACCTTTTCCTAGTTAATAATAGGAACAGTTTTTCTTTTTTTCAAAATATTGGAAAGGGGGTTCTGAACTATGTCCTCTAGGACTTTTTCTAGGAACCATGGAATGACTTAAAAGAATCAATATATAATATATTGAATCTGGTGATTTTTAAGGATCTTGAAGTTTTCTCATGAAATAGATATGATAGATAGGAACTTGCCTTGAAGATCAAGAGCTAGGCTGTGTCCCGAGATGGCATGTGATTTTGTTAGATTGGTCTTTGAAGTACTAAGAATTTCAAAGTTAACTCATCTACCACAACCTCTGGCTTATGGACTCATCAAAGCTTGCTAAGGATTGTACCCATAAAAGTGTCTTTATCAAGACACTTGACAGTTGAAAGGCGGGAATGTATGAATGTGTGGTGTGAAATGAGTGAGGAGCAACATCTTTGTTTATTTCAGTGATTATTTTACAGGTCTTGGCCACTGACATGTCCAAACACATGAGTCTCTTGGCTGATCTGAAGACAATGGTGGAGACCAAAAAAGTGACCAGCTCAGGGGTGCTTTTGCTGGACAATTACACTGACAGAATACAGGTGAGTGAGGTCCACACACCTTGAATTAAGAGAAAGTAAAAAAATATCAGCTATGGACAAAGTAGACAGCTGGGAGCTAAACTTTTCCCAGACAATCTAAGTAAGGATGATGCAAAAGTGGCATTGAGCTTATCTGAAATGGTATGGGGTTTCCTGCCTGAGGTGGGGGTTTGGACTAGAAGACCTCCAAGGTCCCTTCCAATTCTGTTGTTCTATTCTATTCTAAGAAGTTGGCCTAAGCAGTCTCTAAGCAGTTTCTTCAAAAGAAATGTAGTTTGGGTTGAGATCCCAGTCTATCACTTAACATTTTATATTGTCAAGGTTAATATTTTTAACCGTGTCCTTTTGTTCAAAATGCTTCTGTTCCAACTGACAACATGCCTGAGCATCACAAAAATTTTCCAGTGGTTACACTATAACCTCCTGGCTAGCTACATTCACACCATATATTACAGCATTTTTCCTAGCTGTTGAGATGAAACAGTAAATGAATTATGATAACTCTATACTTAATTTTTTCAGGTGGTTTGCACATGCCATTCCTTTCCTGGATTTTTCATTTGCCATTCTCCTATTGTAGGGTTCTCCAACCCCCGGGCCATAGCCCACTACTGAACCATAGCCTATTCAGAACCATGCCACGCGAGCGGGGGGCCAACTTGTGCCAGCAGCAGGCCATCATGCATGCACACACGCACACTGGTCAACTTCCGCAAGTTAAACAGTGCACACATACGCATGCACGCTGGTCCGCCACTCGCACAAGTTGAACTGTGCATGCACTCATAGCGGCCCACCACTTGTGTGGCCCAGTTCCCCTCTTTCCCACCGGCCTGCCAAGCCACAAAGGTTGGGGACCACTGTCCTACTGGGTTCTGTGCCGGAGAAATGTTCTACTGAGGCCCTTTAGTCTTATCCACACATATCCCACAGCACTGAGTTTTTAAAGCCTTGATACTCTGAACTACAGTGCAGGCAGAGATGTCACACACTGAAGCCTCTGACTGGACCTGCTTTTTTGCCAATTTCCTCAGGTCCTACGAAACATGGTTCACTGTGCAGACTTGAGCAACCCCACAAAGCCTTTGGAGTTGTATCGGCAGTGGACAGACCGGATCATGGAGGAGTTCTTCAGGCAGGGCGACAAAGAACGGGAACGAGGCATGGAGATCAGCCCTATGTGTGACAAGCACACAGCCTCTGTGGAGAAGTCACAGGTACGTGTGGTAGCTGTATGGGATCATAGCTCAGTTAAGGAGAAAGAAATATCCCGTTCCTGTTCCCCCTACTTCTTTCTTTCTGCCAGCATCCAGAGCAGGAATAGCCTTGTCTGGAGGTGGGTATTGGTTGCTATAGAAACCTTAGCTCCATTACAAGGCAGCTCCACCCCAAAGTTGCGGTAGAGGAACATGGGAATTTCATTATATAAGACACTTGCAACTAAGAATTTATTGAAGATTAAGCTATGTGGGTCCGTTGCGCACCCCCCTTTACAAAAAAATTGTACCTAAAGAAAGTAGCAGAGCTGGATCATTGAACCAGAAGTGGCTGATATTGATTATCTCCACCGTGACAGCATCTTAAATGGTCTTTCGGACTGAGTCTTTTTTAATCAGGAAGATTCATCCTGGACTCTTCACTTAACCAGCAAGCTGAGCTCCCACTCCATGGCTCCTTGGATTAAATCTGGCCTTGTTTACTAGGAATACATATTTTCACCCCACCCCACCCCACCCCTTATTATTTTGGCTGTTAAAAGTTATGCATTGTGAAGTTTAACTGGGCAAAAAAGTGAAGAGTAAATCCAACATTACATTTAAAAATGTTCTACACCGTTTTAAAATATTTTAAGAACTCCCCACTATTCAGAAATTCCGTTCTGATATGAATGGGGATTGCAGCATTTTAAAATGCATGTGATCATGTTTCTTTGGGGGTGGGGGGAGAATTTGCCCCAGATTCCAAGATCGCCTTTTCTCTTATAAGACTGCTGCTTCTATATCCTGTTGCTTTTGAAATTTTAAAATTCTTATGTAGTTCTGAAGAGCAAAAGCATTTTCTTTGTATGTACAATATGGTTATTTAATATATAGTATTAGTGCTAATTTTACCATTTAAAGATATATTTGTGTACATAATGTGCAGAATTTGCTCTAAATCCTTATTCAACTTAAGATTTTTCCCCCTCCCCCAAGTTATCAAGACAGGTTGGCAGTTTGGAAATATTCAGATCATAAAATAGAAGATGTGGAATCCACCCATTTTGAATAATAAGTACCAAACCAATGGAAGTACTCCATTTGAGATGCTTGCTTTGGATCCCCAAGAATGCTAAATTTGAAAGTGTCAGAGCAGACAATGAATTCCACTTTATAACTTGCAGTCATAACACAAATTTATCTCTTGGGTAGGAGGAAGTCTTAGGGGAAAAAACAGGTTCCTGCATCCACCTGTTCTAAAATTCTATTTGGCAAATTCTTGAATCATACCTGAGAAACTCAGATGATAGCTCCAGTAATGGAAGGATGGACACATCCACTTTTTTCTTCCATTGCTGGCATTATTTAGTGACTCTCTCCTCTATTTCTCTTCTTCTCTCTCCCTCTCTCTCTCTCGTTTTGTGAGTGATCCTTTGCTGGGTGTTCTTCAATAGTTGGTCTTCAGTTCTTCAGTCTAACCTTTTCTCCTCCTCCTCCTTCAGGTGGGATTCATTGACTATATTGTGCACCCATTGTGGGAGACATGGGCTGACCTTGTCCACCCTGACGCACAAGACATTTTGGACACTCTTGAGGACAACAGGGACTGGTATCACAGCATGATCCCCCAAAGTCCCTCCCCACCTCCAGACGATGCCGAGAAGGATGAGGAGGCCTGTCTAGAGAAATTCCAGTTTGAATTGACCCTGGAGGAGGAAGGGGAGGACTCAGAACCATCCGAGAAGGACCACAGCAGTCCTGGAGACGAGGACAACAGCTACTACACAGCCACAGAAGAACAACACGAGTCCCAGGACGGGGAGGACAGACGAACGGACAGTACAGCGGTTGGCACATCATGACTGTGGGAAGGGACAACTGAAGAAAGCAAGCTCACCTACAGACACACACACGGAAGTTTTCATGAGGGAGGGGTGGGGATAAAAAAATGGAAAAAAACTCATTTTTTATTTTTATTGTATTTTTTATAAAATGAAAACTAAGAAAAAAAGGGGGGGTGGGGAATACACACAACAACTGTAGAACCAGGTTGGCCCCAGCAGAGGGTAGTAGCCTGCTGCTGTAGTGACTGGCCCAAGCACTCCAGAAATAATTTTTCATTTCTTTTTTTTTTCTCCCTTCCCTTCATTATTTCTGACTGGTTGTTTTTAATTACTTCATTTTGCTAACTTTTTTAGACTTCTGCAACCAGGAAAGGGAAGAGGGCACTGATGATGTGAGGCATGTATGTAGCAGCAGAGAGGCAAAGCCAATAGAATTATTTTTAAAATAGTGATTTTGCCTATTTGTAGTAAAAATAGATGCAAGTGCAAGGAGCTTGACAACAAAAATTGGTAACCATTTGACGTAGATACACACAGAGAGAGGTTCCGGTAGGTCAGTGTTTTTCAACCGTGGCAACTTTTAAGATGTTTGGATTTCAACTCCTAAAATTCCCTATCCAGCCATCCTGGCTGGGGGGATTCTGGGAATTAAAATCCACACAAAGATGCTGAGGTTGAGAAACCCTGTTGTAATTCCTTTGTTCCAGATATGTCCTCCCCATTTAGCTCATGTATTTGTGCCTTTATTTCATTGGAGGGAAACCTCTGAAGCTCTTCAGAGGGTGTCAGAATCTTAACTCCTCTTCTCCAATGTTCCTTTAGAATAGCTGGAGGTTAGAGTCCAGCGCCCCCTGGAGGCCCAGATATTTTTCTCAGTGCCCTTGGGAGCACAGCTCTCCCAGATGGATGTTCAAATATTGGAGAAGGGTGAGAGAAAAAGTATTGTTTTTATTTTTGTAAGTTATTTTTTAAGCTAGTGGTTATTTATTTTTGTGAATTTACATAGATTTGATTTTTATTATGGACTGATAAGAAAGTTTGCCTTTGAGGATTTTGTTGCTGTTGTTCATGTTTTTTTCTCCCTTCTTGGAGCAGTTCATTATTTTCTATTTAATGTATAGCTTGCAGGTGTGGATTTTTAATTTTTTGCCTACAATGCCATAGATTTCTCCCAGAGCAAATGGGAGAAGATACTATTTTACAGAAAATGAAACTAAAAAGGGAACAAGAATCAAAAACATTCTATCCAAGTTTCCAAATAGCCGAGTCTTCCTCCGCTCCTCATTTTGCACAAAAATAAAAAGGCAATACGGCCAGGATCAAATATTTATGCTGGCCAACTTGCTTAGACAGCTCTCAGCTGGGGATCTCAGGTGTGAGTATTCCCTCCTCCAGGTTGGGGACGGAATCAGCAGACATGAGGACTGGAGAGAGGGATAGTGTATGCTGAGTGGCGTTTGTTTTATCAGTGATTTGCAATTTTATCTTTTTTACCTGTGTCAGGATGCTGCTTGATGAATCTCTGAAATGCAGTGCTCACAGATTTCTCAGCTACAAAAAGCAGGTGTATTGAAAGGACCTTCCCATTTTCCCACAGAAGAATAGAAAATTAGCAGCCTTTCCTAACGAACTTTCTTTTTATGTGGTGTGGTATATCAACAAGGCTGGAACACAAACATTGATTTATGGAGTTGAAACTGGAAGATGAGAGATGGTTTTGTTTTTAATCTGTTATGAATTTCAGAAGAAAAAGCCTTTAATGTCTTTAGTTCCAAAGATGGGGATCTGCCTCAGACACCCTCAGCTACATAGTAATAAAAGAGCCCATCTCTTTTATTGGCTCAGAAAGCCACATCACTTAGCTATAAAGTAGGGAACAAATTGCTTGCATCAGATTTGAGACCCTATTCTAGGAGGTCACGATAATCAAACGAAAAAGTCACCTGCCTTGAAATCAGATCTGGAGACAATTTTGCCAACAATGGTTAGCCAAAGGGAATCTGACAGGTTTCCTTGTTCTTGTAGAGCATAGCTGGCTGGAGAATTCTGGGAGTTGAAGTTGAAGTCCACAAGTCTTAAGGCTGCCAAGTTTGAAGACCTCTGCTGTAGAGGTTGTGAAAGTAATCCAAGTCTTGCTCCACACATTACCATGTCAGATCCCTCTTTCCTCCATCCTGGAGGTATCTGTAGTGGTGGTTCTTCCCAGAAAAACAGAGCCTGTACTAGCATGGCAAAAAATAAAACTAGACCCTTCCATGAACCTGCTCTTGATTATCATTTCCCAGGAGAAATCTGTTTGGCTGCTTATTTTCTTTGCCTTAACTAGCAAAACAGTTTGATTTGCTAAATGCAGCATCCTTACATCTTGGCATTGAAGGGAGAGCATTTTCTCATTCCCAAAATGCTTACATCACATCAAAAAGGATATTCGCTACTAGGCCACTAGTCTTTCACTGGAGAAGGAACACTGCAGGATCCAGTCTTCAAAGTTGCAGGACCACGATCCTCTTGGCATTGTTTCTCTGCCTCTGTGGACTAGTCTTGGGCTGGTTGATGTGTGGGCATATTCCCCACCCCTTGCTAAGCAGCATGCCTCCTGCGGTTTACTAGTAGGAAGACAGCTGTAGTTTCGGATTTGTTGAGTTTCTTGATGGCAGAGCCATTGAGTGTTGTAGCCTAGTTCAGCTTCTCTTCCAGACTCCTGGGGGAGAAGATATACTGCCCCCCCCCCACTTTTGTCCCTCTTATATGGCTACCCAGCATCAGTGCACGACTCCCATAATCCCCCCCCCACACCTTGCCAGAGGTGAGGGTGAAGCAATAACAACTAAGCCCTTTTCCTGCCCCATTGCTACAACTGAGCTGTTGAACCAAAGCCAAACCTCCCCTTTTGCAAAGGTCTCATTCCACACATGGACCCCACCCACTTTGCATTGGCTGCTCCTTAGCCAGCTCTCTTAGCATGCAAGCTTAGCAAAGTAATGTTTCAGGCCTAGGCCAGCCCAAGCTTGGAAGAGGAAGTTGTGGGATATGCGCTGGGGCTGCTGCTTGGGTAGACCAGAGCATTCCCAAGGGCTGGCCTGAGACCATGACAGCTTTGGTTAGCCACACATCATACCCTTGGAGGCGGCCAGCTGCACAGAGAGCCTTGGCGAGGTTGCTGTCCCTTGGTGGCCTGCCTGCTAAGAGCTGCCATTCCTGCATTGCCAGTCTTTGCAAGGAGGCCAGTGTAGGGCGTCTCCTTCCCAACCCAAGGGAGAAAACATGGCCATTTCTGAACACAGTACTGTAGCTATTTTCTTTGTATTTTTACTTTTCTTTCTTGAAGCCTCAATTGTAAGGGATAAATAAGAAAGAGAATCTCTTTCTAATTTTCTGTATAGCTTTTATTTTTGTATGCAGTTCTGTTCCACAAGTTTGTTGGGTCAGGTTTGGACTGTACATAATTGTGAATAAGCAGATTGTAAATTATTCTAAAAAGTAAAAAGAATCTTGCAAACAAGATCCCCTTTCCCCTGCTGGCCCTTCCTCTCCCACCCTCCACTCCTGCCAGGGGTCACGCTGTGCTTGAGAGCATCCAGGGAGAAGAATGAGAGCTCTGGGAGCCTCTCCAGCTGCATTCTCTCAAGGGCTCTAGGGCACAGACCCCATTGCACCCTCCTCCTCCTCCTCCTCCACCACCACCACTCCTTTCTCCTGTCTGTGTATTTATGGTGTAATATAGACACACTGGACATTGTAGACTTGTCATTTTTCCTTGCAGTGTCGTTAATCAGCTGTTGCAATGTTCTCTCTCAGATGTTACCAAACCGTTCAACAGCCAAGCTCACAAATAAATCAGGAGGAAGGGATTCTCTGTGCCTCCAAAGATGACTTGGCTTCTCTGCAAGGCTGGGTGAATTGGGGAGGGGAAGGGAAGGGAGAGTTGGGAAAGGAAGAAAGATGCAGCTGCAGCCTCTGCTAAACTGGCAACTTCTCGAGGTGTTTGACTACAGTTCCCATCATTTTGATAACCCCAGGGATGACATAGGGAGTTGAATGCATAGGGAGAACACTAGGTTGAGCAAGCTATGGCAGTAATTTTCAGCTGCCCAAATCATTAATAGGAAGACAAAGAGAAATAGCATTTAAGCTAAAGGAATGCTATCATCCTCCAGTGGATTCTTCAAAGACTTTTGAGCCTTAATCCTAGAAGGCAAGTAGGGACTAAATTCATGCATGGAATGTAAAACTAATGAAATAATTTACTGCAAAGGATTAGGCTAGATAAAAGGAGAGGAAAAATGGCCCTACATGTGAAGGATATGCCTTCATATATTGAGACTCTGGATGAGGATCCGAGACCCTGTAGGTAAGAATAAAATAAGGCGAAACAATAAAGTTATTACTGGGGAGTGTGCTATAGGCACATCTGGATTATGTCCTCCTGGGTTGAATTGTAGAATCTTTGGGAGGACAATTTTATGGGAGACTTTAAGTGTTCCCAAATTCCTCAGTGTTCTTGTTTCATTTTCCAGACGCCTGAAGAAGGCAAGGGGATTGACTCTCAGATCTGATCCTGAGTCCTGATATATAATATATTTGCATGCTGTACGATGAGAGGGAAAAAAGGGGTGGGAGGAGCAATTTTGGAAAATTGTGGATGCACAGGGAGTTTTCACTTCAATTAAAAGTGAAATAGGACATGTGTAGGAAAAGAAGGATGGCTGTAATAACTAAGGAGATTAAAGTTAAAAAGGCTGCAGCACAAAAGGAACTTAGCCTTAGCAACGTAACAGGCTTTTTGGCAAAGGATCCATGCAAACAGTCTCCTTACCCTGGTGCAAAGATATAGTCTCAACTGCACAAATCCAGATGAGCCCTAAGAGACAACAGATTTTTTTTTAGAAATCCTCTTAAACGTTTTGCTGCCTTGAAATGGTCAGTAAATCAAACTCTATGGTTAATAATACAGTATTAGTACATACTAAGTAGGGGAAAAATTACATGGATATATCTGAGCACTCCCCCCCACAGCAAAAGCGGGCCAAACAGAGCCAAAAACATTTATGCAGCAATGCCTATGGAGATTCTCAAGTCATCCAGGTCATGATTGTCCCAAAGGTGTATTTTCAGGCTTTTTTCAAAGAAAAAGTCCAGTTGCCTCCCGAAAAAGCATCTTTGGGAGATCTATGCAGCAACTGCCTCCTGGTAGGACAAATTTGGGTGGCTACTACATTGCAAGAGAAATGAACCTTCTGCTATCAGCTACTGGCTGTTAGGTCAACAGGTCAAGCATTCTTGCGGGGAGGATAATGGATAAAGTACTTGGGTCGTGCAAGTACTATCTTGCAGGGTCAGTACAATGATTGCTGGTTGCTTTTCCTGGGGTTGGTGACATTTGCATCTCAATGATTGGTGATCCTATCCTCTTCCGGATGCACTGTAAGGATATGCTTTCACAGGGCAGCAAAACATGTTGTCAGGGTTTGGGGATAGGAGGAAAGAATTGCAAGAGCAACTGTGTGGATGAGACTCTAATAAAAAGGTGCTGGGTCTACTGATAAGAAAAGATAGGATAATAAGAACTGATGGGCAGAGGACAAAACTGCCCTTAACTTTGCTTCAGTCCTTTCCCTAAAGGATTTAAGGTAAACAATGGGAAGCTGAAAGTAAATCTGGCTATCATGAAGTCAGAACCAAAACAAATACATCCCAGAGTCTGAGTTTGCAGATGTCATCTTGAGACTCACTCTATTATCCCTGAGAAATCATGGAGAACCGGTGAATCATGGAGAACTGGTGTAGTTCCAGAGGATGACCAAAGACAAATAATATACTTATCATCAAAGAAAAGAGCTAGTGGAGAAAGGATTTAAGTTAACATAGTGAAAGTTTTACTTAACGCTAAGCATATTAAACTTAAAACTAAATTAAATGGTTTATGAGCATTTAAAATAAAACGCATTGATTGGAAAAAGATAACCTGGGTTTATCAAAAGCAAATGTTAAACCAACCTATATCTTTTTCTGATAAGAGTGACATACTCTGTTGACAAGAAGGATGTATGTCCCTTGATTTCAGCAAAACATTCACCTCCCATAACATTAGCAGGGAAGGTGACAAATATAGGTTGGCTTATGCTACCAGGCCCCATGTTGCTCAACACATTTATAAATTATTTGGATAAGGGGTTAAATATATGATCACCAGATCTGAGATGGCCAAAAGTTAAGAGGGACTGCAAACATCTTAATGGGAAATATGAAGTTTTAGGAGGATCTGCAGAAAGCAGTAAAATGAATTTCAGCTGGGACAAATGCAAAGTCCTTGATTTGGATAGGGGGGGGGGAAATTAAAGCCTATATTCGCATTACATTCCTTTATATTCTTTACCATATGTCCTATTGCCATTTTTCTTTAGGGGTATGGTGAGAAGGCCTGCCCAGAAGTCCATCTATTCCCGTGATGGCGAACCTATGGCACGGGTGCCACATGTGGCACGCAGAGTCATATCGGTGGGCACGCGAGCTCAGCTCTGGCATGCATGCGTGCTCCAGCCAGCTGATTTTCAGGCCTTGTGGGCCCACCAGAAGTCAGGAAACACACTGTTTCCGGCCTCCAGAGGGCCTCTGCAGGAGGTGGTTTTTGCCCTCCCCAGGCTCCTAGAAAGGCTCTGGAGCCTGGGGAGAGCAAAAAATGGGCCTACCGGGCCCACTGTCCCATCATGTGCCAAAAACGGGGGAAGCACAGGGGGGAGCAGGGTGCATAGAATTATGGATGTGGGCACGCGTGCATGTGACCCCACCGTGCTTACCCCGCTTTTGGCACGCAATGGCAAAAAGGTTAGCCATCACTGATCTATTCCATTCTTCCTAGGTTCAACTTGCTTTATTCTTACTCATTCTACTCCATCAAGCACTGGGAAAAACAAGAAAGAATCTACTGTAGTCAAAGGTTATTTTGCAATTATTAGCTATTTGCTTAGAAAAGAAATACATATGTTCTGTCAATGTACATCACAGAAATGAGGGGCCACCAGCAGTTTCCCTGGGATCCATGGGTTGATTCTGACTGAAGGAAGCAGTCCTGCAAATACCTTACTGCCAAGTGAGCAATGTTTTAATAGCATTTTGAATTACACCAGTGCTTCTCAAATAGGGGGGGGCGCGAGGCTCCATAAAAGGAGGCGCGTTTGACCTCGGCATCTGATTGGCTGTCCAAAACCCTTGTGACACGAGCCTGTCGGAGCCATCTTTAGTGTGGGACGTCCGTCCACACTTACTTTGTTGCCCGACGGATGTGCGCCCAATTGATGCTCAAATGACTGACAATGACCTTCTCCTGTGAAACATAGCGCTGCCCCAATTAATCAAACTTGCTAAAGAAATCGGGCTACCGCTGCTGACATTTGCATCGATAGTGAGCATTAAGCCAGTACATGTGACTGCGCATGCTCCTCCCTTTCAAGGAGAACAGACCTTTTTCTAATAATGATACTATTTACAGTCGCGCGGGGGGCGCGAAAAATGTTTTCTTCTTCCTAGGGGGGCATGACAGAAAATAATTGAGAAGCACTGAATTACACTCAAAAGCCGATAAGAAGCTAGTGTAGATCTGCAATACCAGCATAATATGTTCATTGCAACAAATGCTAGCTAATATCTGGGCCCTCGCATAATGAACACTAAGTGAAGCTTTTGAGTGATCTTCAGAATGGTCATGTAGAGTGCAGTGCAGGACAAAAGGCATGTAATGATGAGAGCATTAATTACAGATGTGAGGTGGTCCTGCTCCTGGTAGGACTAGTGTGGCAAAACTTAGGGAAAGGCCTCCTGGCCATACCCCACCTCAGGGGTGAAATCTAAAATTTTTCCCTACCGGTTCTGTGGGCATAGCTTAGTGGGGGGGGTGTCCTGTGACTGAGTGGGCGTGACCAACTCAAAGTCACACAGCCACGCCCACTCAGTCACAAGACCCCCTCCCACCAAGCCACGCCCACAGAACCGGTAGGGAAACTTTTTAAATTTCTATTCTGCCAGCGTGTCCTTAACTTTCTCCCGCGGCTCCACCCACCCGCACCATTCCCCGGAGTCGGGGAATGCACCATTCCCCGATTCCTACTGCCCACCTTTCTCCCGCAGCTGACTGTCAGGGAAGGCAAGCGCTCGAAAGGTACCGGAGTCGCTCACTCTCCTCCTTGAATGAGCCTCTCTGGTCCACATGCCGGCTGCGCAAGTGCACACTGTTTTATTTAATTCAGCAGCAGGTTGGATGTGCGCTTGGGCAGCCGGCGTGTGGCCAGAGCGGCTCATTCAAAGAGAGTGAGTGACTCCGGTACCTTTCGGGTGCTTGCCTTCCCTGACAGCCAGCTGCGGGAGAAAGGTGAGCAGTAGGAGTTGGGGAATGGTGCATTCCCCGACTCTGGAGAATGGGGCGGGTGGGCGGAGCCTCCAGCTTCCATTGCTACTGGTTCTTCAAACCACCGGCCATCATCGCTACCTATTCGCCCGAGCCGGTCCGAATCGGGAGCATTTCACCCCTGTTCCACCTGCCAATCTATCAATAGGATTTTATTGCATTAACTCTGGAGCAGGTGGAAGGAGTTATTGCTGTTAGAGGAATTGCTCCATTTTTATAGATGACCAAATAAGACTGAGATCTCCAAATCTGGGATGATGCCCCTATGAGCCCCTTTATGAGGGAGATGAGCGATTAAGAAGTTTGATACATAAATACTACAGATCTGCTCCTTCTGTGCTACTCTAGCCAGAGACAACACTAGGGCAGTCACAACACCTCAAAGTACAAATGGCAATTCCATCTCGCTTGAACTCAAGATGCCAAAGGTAAGCTTGGTGTAGCCAGAGATTTATGGTTTTCAGCAATTGCTTCAGATAAGAAAGTTGACGGAAAGAATCTGGGAATAGAGGCATCAACATAAGAAGGAAACTTCATCTTGAGACAACCTAAATTGCACTGGGAGGGAAAGGCATCAATACCCATAGCACCATTCTCAGGGTTATAGTGGTTTCTCAGCATCATCCCAGATTTGGAGATCTCAGAATGATCTTTATTTGGTCATCTGTAAAAATGGAACAGCTCCTTTAACAGCAGTTCCTCCTGCTATCTGCTACAGAGTTAATGCAATAGAACAAACTCAAGGCCCGCGGGCCATATCCGGCCAGCAGGATATTTAGATCTGGTCTGCAGGGCCACCCTGGAAACAGCGAAGATCCGGTCCACGGTGCCTCTGCCAGCAAAAATGGAGCTCGGGAGGGCCCCACGTGCAGCCCTCCCAAGCTGTGTTTTTAGCCCCAACAGCCTCCTGCAGCCCTCTGCCAGGGAAAATGGAGCCCTCCCAAGCTTCATTTTTGCTGGCAGAGGGCTGCAGGAGGCTGTCCCAGCCAAAACTGGAGCTCAGGAGCCCGTTTTTGCTGGCAGAGCACTCAGGCCACAGGCCAGTGGTGGGCTGCCCCCGGTTCGCACCAGTTCTATAGATCTGGTAGTAAAACCAGCAGGAGGCTCCGCCCACTGACCCTGACATCATCGAAACATTTCTGCGCATGCGCAGAAGCTTCTGTGCTTGTGCAGAAGAGCATGCGCGCACGCAAGCAAAGCACGCATGCACACAGCCCCACTGCGAACCAGTAGTAAAGGTAAGTAGAACCCACCCCTGCCACGAGTTATGTCAAGTTAGCTCTCACCCCCGCCCTAAGGTCAAACATAACCCTGATGTGGCCCTCAATGAAATCGAGTTTGACATCCCTGCAATAGAAGAATCCTCCATCATCTCAATTCCTCCTTTCTACAAGTGAGACCACTAGAATCACATTTAAATGCTTTGCCTCTACTGTCATCTCCTGGACACACTGTGCAACCACAAGTCCCAGGAAGGTGGGTAAAGCCCAATCCACCGGCTGCCTTACTTGCTGCCCCCAATTGAGCTGTCCTTGCAGCTGCAAGCTTTCAAACTCTTCAGCAGAGATGTGTTTTCCTGTTTGTTGAGGCTGAAATCAATTGCACAAATAGAATTGTGTGTGATATAGCAGCTTTCCTTAAAGTAGTGCCTCCCTCCCAGCCAATTTTGGATTGAGCTTATGGTGGAACAGACTGGGAAATTCTCAAGAGTTATAGACACAAAGATCTCAAGGTCATCAAGTTGGGCAAGACTCTGGTACTTCTGTGAAAACAATTTGAGCCCTATGTAGATGAAGGAAGTAGATGGAGATTGCTAATAAACTTTGCCAGTGGAAACAGCAATTGGTGCTGGTGCTATTCATCTGTGTGGCAAGGACTGCGGTGTCCCACCCGTCACAGCAAGTAAACCATGGAACCACATACATGAGTCATGCTTACAGGCCCTTTGATAATTAACAAAAGAACAGGCGACTGAAAACGGAAAAGGGATCCAGACTCCCAGCGAAATACACTATTAATCATCAATGTTCCAGGAGAACAGTCATGTTCATGAACTAGAATAGCGAATTCAAAGTGGAAGTACAAAGGACTGCAGAAGAATCTGACCATAAAATGTTAATTAAGCAAATTAAATTTAACAGCCAATGGATGGGATATGGCTGTCAGAGGCTTTGGAGAACCCATGTGTACATTAAAAAAGACACAAGATTTCCCCGCTAGAAATGCTTTGGCAATGTCCTCATTGCCACTTGAGTCCCACCATTTAGCACCACATGAAGATTATGCGAGATTTCAGATATTTGGCAGGACCTTTGTAAAGGATATGGAAAGTTTCATCTACTATTTCTTTGATTTATTCACTCTGTTGATGGGAGGCAATATTACAGCAGTCTCTTTTTTAAATATCCCAAATGACTACATACACACACAAAATCTGCTGAATGTTGGAAACATCTGTGTAGCTGAATTCCAACTATAACCACATTTCTTTAAACCAGGGTTTCTCAATCTTGGCATTTTATTTATTATTTACATTTTTCAACCACTCCTCACCTTCAAAGAGGGCCTATATTAAGATGTGTGAGCTTTTCCTAACCAACATGAATTCTTGGGAGTTGAAATCCGCCCATCTTAATATTGCTATGACTGACAAACACTGCTTTAAACAATTGGGAATCAGAACTGACAAATCCCTACACCCAAATCTCCAAAACTGAGTAGATTTCCGTCCCCCACAAATGTTTAATGACTAATACTCCTTCCAAATTCACCTCCCTTCCCCCGTCAAAGGAAAAAAATATATAACCTTTTACCCCTTTCATCTTCCAGAGAAACCCAGACTGAGCTCCGCTCTCAGCAATGGAAGCTCGCCGGGTGATTGAGGCTAATCTGGGGGGAAAGTGGAGCGCCAAGGGCTCCTGGAGGAAAATTGGAGAAGCTAAATCTCGCCAACTCAAAAACAGCTGCAATTAAATGAACCGCCACAATCTCGTCAAGTTCCTGTCGTCAGCTCAAAATGCTGATGGGAAACCCGGGAGCCGTCCGGATGGGATTTTATTTATCCTCACCGCCCCCGCCCTCGCCCATTATTGGAGCGCTGCAGGTTCCCCTCCTCAAATTAAAACATTTTATTGTCCCTTAAAGATTGTCTCATCCCCACGCCGGCATCGAAACTAATCCCTGCAATCCGAAATTTTGCAAACGTGTTTGAAAGCCTCCGCCGCCGTTGTCGTCCGCTTTCCTTCTCGGCCCAGATCGGGAAAGCGAGCCGCAGCCCGCTCGAGGCTCCCAGCACGGCGCCAGAGGAGTGGAAGCGCTTCCGCGCATTTGCAATGGGCGTACCTCCCTCTTGTCTTGGCTTTCCCCTTTCCCCACCACGGAACCTCCATTCCCTTCCCCGGGTTGGCCTCGCCTTTGGATCCGCCTTCGAGCCCGCCCGGCTGGCCCCGCGCCTTCCTGTAGCGATCCGCCTCCCCTGAGAGCCGAGTCGGCCTGTGCTTGGCAAGCTGAGGGACTCTTATTCTGAAAGCGGGGCGGCTAGTGCTCTCACTTGCTTAGTCATGGTGACTTACACCCCATCTTCTTCTCCTCCTCCTCCTCCTCCTCCTCCCGCCCTCCCCACCAGCAGTGGCGGCTGTCTGCACTATGGAGGGACAGAGGAGGTGGGGCGCTCAGCTGGACGGAGGTGGGGAAGGAGGCGGTGGTGGTGGCGGCGGCCGAAGCGGGTATCAGGGGCAACCGTGGAGGGGTGAGTGGACCCTCGCGCCAGTGGTTCTGGTCCCGTGCACGGGCGGGAGCTTGCCGCGCGCGCTCTGCTGCGCCTCCTCCTCTTCCTCTCCATCCCTTCCGAGCAACCGAGCGCGTAGTTAGGATAAAGCGGTTGGGATCCACCTTCCTGCCGGAGTGGGAAGGCTGCGCCGGGGCTGCAAGGCTTCCCGCTCTCTTCTTCCAGCAGCTCCAAAGGGGCGACCCGTGGTCGAAGGCGGCGGGGAGGGAGAATGGCTCGAATTCTTGCGACCTGCCACGAGCGGGACAGGTGGCTAGTTCTGGGCTTCGGAGCGGCGGGAGCCCGAGCGCCTTTGTTGTGTGGCCGTTCGACGAGGCGCTGTTGTGACTGCGAGCGGGAGTAAGGTACGACGGGTTGCAGACTTCCGGGCTTTGCAGCTGGAGCGGAGAGAGGCGAGCTTGAGGCCTGGAGGTGTCGGCTCGAAGTTGGAAGTACGCAATTTTGAACCGTGTCGGTGGGATCCCGGGTGATGTCGGTGTGGCTGCGCGTCTGATCCAAGCGCGTACAAGGGCTCTCGGGCTGGCGTCTTACATTCAGTGAAAGAAACGAACGGCCCGCAGTATGACTAGGAACCTAGTGAGGAAATCGGAGCATGCTGGGCCAAGTTGTCCTTAGTGAAAGAACACGTGTGAGCCGTAAACGAAATGGCCGAGTTTGTATGTGGCCGCCGGAGAACTGTACTTAGATATTGGGCAGCAATTCCGTAAAGGAAGGCTTTTGTCGTCCAGCCCGCTGGGCCTACCACAATGACATCAACCAAGCTCTCTTCAGCGTCTCCTTTAGGTGACCTCATCCTTAATTGTCAGCTAAAGCTTGGGGTATGGAAAAGCAGGGAATACAGAGTTGTGAGGAGAGGAATAGTGTGTTGATGGATTCTTAATTGATAATCTGGAAAAAAAACCACAATTCAAAATATATTGTAAACTCTGAGTTTTGGAAATTTAAGATTTACAAAGCCCCCCCCCCCCATTTCTTAGGGCCCTTCCATATCTGTTGCATTTTAGAAATGCTTCATAGGAATTGTCTCCTACAAGCCCAAATGCCTGAGCTAGTGCTAACTTGATGCTATCCAAAAAGCAACCAGAGAGATGCAACTTTCTGTCTTGAAGAAAAATCGTTCATCCCACAATGGGCTTGTATTTACTGTATTCCAAGTTTCCCTGTTGTTATGGCTTTTATGTTCTGTTAAATGTTATGGAAGGAAGTGCTTCTTGATTAAACAAGGCAATCAAAATTTGGAGTAAAGGTTATCTATCATACTTAGGTTTTCATTCACAACTAAAAGAGCAAGCTGGAGCTTTGTGGTGTTCAAATTGTTTGGGATTTTTTTTTTTTTGCTGATCCAGTAATAGTGTATTTGATTGATCTAGCAACTAAAGGAGGAAGATTGTGCTGACTACAACTTTCAGCAGTCTTCTCCTGTATGGATAGTAAGGGTGCTGGGCATTGTATTTCAGCAACAGGTATTTGAGGACCACAGGTATTCCACAGGAAATAAAGTTAGGTCTTCTTTAAATTGAACTCAACTCCTGGTGATTACCAGGCATTTCCCTATAGTTTTCTTGGCAACATACAAGTAGCTTGCTACCGCTGTTTTCTCAAAGTGTTTTCTTTTTCCAATTATTTCCCAGTTTAACCTTTGTTTTTCTGGAATTTTTCTGTGTAAGTAGTAACCAGGTCCAATGCTGCTTAGAGTCTTGAGCATAATTATAAAGTTTGCTTTATTTAAAAGAAAAAATATGTTGGTAGGTGTAGGATTTAATAACATTACTAAACTGTAGAATGGAGTACATCAGAAAGAAAGAATTCTTTGCTCTAATAAAGGTTGTACCAAAGATTGATCATTTAATTTCTATTACCATTGTGAGCCAGCCTAGAGAAGCTAAATTGGGAAAAAATCCTAACAAGGAATTAGATCAAACCTTTGTAAATTGGAAGCAGGCAAATACTCATTAAGAAAGATACATTGCTTAATTGTCTTAAAGGTATTTTTAACATCTTCCAAAAACAGAGATAGATACACAACAACATAATAGCTGGACTAGCTATAGAATAAACCTAGGAATGCAGATATAAAAGACTCTAGATTCATAAGCTTCTTTCTTGGGATTCTCTGCAAGTGCAACAGTTTTATGTTATTCTCATTGGAATATGGGAAATCCTTGGAAGAGGCCTTCTGACTTCAGCTGGGAATTCAGTATGCAGAGGAAGCAACTGTTATATTGCATAGGTGGCAATTGGCATGGTTTCTTGGCATGGTTTTCAATAATTCTCAGCCTATTTCTGCTCTACTTGCACATTTGCCCTCTCCTTAACAAAACTGTTCCTCAGCAAGCCCAGTAGTAGTACAAGAATGGGGTGTTTTTGCATCATTGTTTACAGAGAACAGCTGAGTGACGCTCTTGTATCAAGTTCTAAAGTTGACCTCTCTTCCTAAAAGCACATGACTTTGGAAGGAGGAAGGCTTTGTTTACCTGTAGCAGTAGATAGGCATCTGGCCTTCTAGATTATCCTCTTGGGCTTCAAAACATGGTCAAAGTGTGCTTACTTAGAATGATTACTGCTTTAATTGGAAGTAGTTACAAGATTTAAAGAAATATGCACATATGTCAGTTTTATTATTCAGTTCACATATATTCATTTATTTTTAGTTTACATGTTTTTTTTCTTTTGTTCCAAACTCAGATCTGGAAAATAATTAGAAAATGGCCAAAACTTTGATGCCTGGCCAAACCAAATACTGATATGATTTTTGTGATATTTATTTTACTTTATTTTTATTTATTTATATCCCACCTTTGTTATTTATACAAATAACTCAAGGTGGCAAACATATCCACTATTCCTTTCTCCTACCATTTTCCCCACAACAACAACCCCATGAGATAAGCTGGACTGAGAGAGAGTGGCCCAAAGTTACTCAGCTGGCTTTCATGGTTAAGACAGGACTAGATGGTCTCTGTTTCTAGCCTGATGCCTTAACCACTAGACCAAACTGGCTCTATACTTGCCTTTCCCCAAATTCTTGCCCAGCATCTGTTTTATGTGGAGACTGATTGCACCAGTGGAGATAGAATGGAATCTTCCAACAGGATATGTGGGATCTGTCTTCTTTTCTGATATTCTTAATGATACTCATATGTTGTCTCTGCATAACTAACAGTAGGGTAAGTTCTGACATATATGTATTTGTATGTTATAGCCAGGATTTCAAACATGAATGGCAGACAGTTCTTGACTACTCTTGCTCTACTGCTCTTGGGAAAAAATACAGGTGCTACTTCTAAAGATGTATCATGCATTTACAAGCAAACTTGGCTGGCTTCTAACAAGTCAGAATCGGAGGCCATGATTTCTTTTTGGCATCTATTCCCTGGGTTGTTTGGAAAGGAGGAGCCAGGTTTATAATCCATTTATTAGAATAAATGTACTTGTTTAGACACTAGAGAGGAACCAAAAAGAAGCAATTGAGCAGCATGTACTAGAATGATGGTTCATTCACGATACGTCACATTTTGTGACAATTCCAGCTAACTCCAACATTTAATATTCCCATTTCATTTAATACATGATTTTCTGCTCTGATGATGCATTTTGGAAGCAAATCTTGTATTAGGTCAGTTTTAGCGGGAACTGATGTAGTTATAGAGATGCATGGATATGATTGTTTTGATTCCCTTCCTAGGACATCTGCAATGTTTGTCCACTGTTCTTGCAACATCTCTTAAAACATTTGATGATGGCTACAGCTCATCTACTGAATTAGAAAAAATACAGAGAAATACAATTTTATAGTCAACTCTGTTAGTACCTCACTTATTTTATTAGGTGATAAGCGCATCAACACTGGAATTATTTGGGTAGACTATTGGATTTATTACTTGTAAGAAAGAATATCCTTCCCTTTCTAATCCATCATAGAATATTGATATTGGAGCTATGGTAGACAAGAGTTCTTTGGAACCCTACTAGCACACTAGACTGTTTGGATAAAAGTAAGATGTAACCGTATAGCCTTGTTGTTCCAGAGGCCTTTAATGTGCTCTCCAAGTTGGTTTTATCAGTGTTAAGATGGGTAGGTTTTATTTACCTTCTAACAAATTCCATATGCTGATATTAAAGCCTGATAACTGCTATATTTGGTCCATACTAATGATACAATTGATAACATTCTACAGAGAAGATTCTGCCAATAAAAATTTAATTTTATATTAAGGCAGCAGCTGTAATTTTTTTAAAAAAATAATTGTTGGGCTGGGATCCTTGCATACCTAAATTTGGGTATAGGTGAACAAACTGATGTTCATAAGTACAACAGTGAGAACACCTGGTACAAAACTTAAATTCCCATTTCTTCATATTTTCCAACTTTACTATATTTTATCTTATGTTATCTTATTAAAATGTTTGCTGTCTTCCCCAAACCTCTTTCAATTTTTCACCCCTATCCTGAGTGTTTTGTAACCCAGAGGATACTTCCTTGTGCTCAATTAGATGACTCAGTTAAGACCACATTTCTGGCTTCATAATTCATTTCATAGGTGTGCTTCAGAAGAAAAATGCATCATCTGGGCACAGTTTCCATTTCCAGTTAGAAAGAACAAGCCTGTATTTGTTTATGTTGGGCTGAGAGTGCTCCTGGTCCTCTCATCCTGGTCTGATGAATTTTTGATTGTTTCTCTTCTGGCATGAGAGGTCAGCCATGAGAGCAAAGCTTTGAATCAGAGCAATGTCTGTGGGAAAAATGAGGTTGTTTGTGAATTTTGCTCTGGCTATTCAGGAAGGACATCGGGAACTAGTAAGACAAACCATCAGTAATGGGGCATATCCATCCTAAGAGCCCTATCTACATGGAGAGTAGGAAATGGGTATTATGAAAAAATTCAGACTTAAATAGCTATCTCCTTGGCAACTTGTAGCTTGTTTTCATTAGGTCATGGGAGGTGAGTCAAGCTTGAGGAAACAGGGCAAAATGTCAAAATCCTCCATTTACATTCCACACAAAGGTAAAGAGATCTCAGGCTGCTTGAATTTAATTGCTTCTGTGCTGAAATTGCTGGATCCACCACCCAGATCAGAAGCACATACAATACAGTACATTTAAGAGCAGCCTGTCCTTTAAGTCTGGAGCCCATTTTGAACCTGGGGCTTATGTTCATTAGCGAATAGAGTCTTAAGTATGCTGATTTGCCACCTGAAAGTCTAAAGATTCCTGCTATATTCCGTCATCTTGTCTCTTGGTGGAATAAACCAGGATAATTTTCACTATATACACCAGCTGAACTGGATTCCCCAGGCATTTGTTTAATCCCTGAACATACAGCAATGGTGTGTGTAGTTGTGTATGAAAACACCTTGTTGTATGGGACCACGTGAACTGAGTATGCAACTGCTACAATAATCTAATCAAAAACACATGGCCCCCAGGCTCAATGCAATGCCATTTTTAAGAATCTTCATCAGAGAGGTATAATAAATAATTGCCGCCCATCTAGCTGCAAACACTACCTCACCTTCTGTTAAATTTCAAGGGGCTTCCCCCCCCCCATTGGATTGATTTAGATTTTTGATTAAAATGCCTTTCATGAATAAGCCACATCTGTGGATTAAAAGAAATGGACAGGTGGCAGTGAAGAGGTTTACAGGGATGTCTTATCCTTCAGAGCCTCATCCATTATGACCCATCTTTCTCATTTAGTCAGAGTTTATCTTGGCTTCTAGTTTGGCCTGAATACAAGGGCAAGCCATTTCCGAAATCTTGCCATGAAAACTTCAGGGACTTGTCCAGGCAGTTGCTAAGAGTCACCATTACTTGCAGGCACCCCAAAAAGCCACAATCTATTGTGAAGCAAGAATATGAATTAATCTTACAATAATATATTGATTCCAGTGCAAATAGTGGAGGAAATACCTACAAACTTCAGTGGCCCTGGAATGACTAAGCAGTCCTAGGTTATAGCCTGCTGAGTCATAATGACTGTGTTAAGTAGCACAGAGTGACATTGTATGGCGCTCTCAGTAGAAAGTTATCTGTACTTCTGGTTGACCTGAGGGAATCACACGAAAAGGACATCTTGCTCCCTCTTCTAATTGGGGGAAAGGGGGGGGTAGCTTAATCTGCGCAATACTCCCTTATAAATATTTTGATTTTTAGACTGTTTTTAATTTTCTCCATTTCAAGTGTACCTGATACTCTTTGGAGCTAAGATTGCAGGTTCTTTGGCAAACCTCACCTATATGCATGCCTGGTTACACAGATGTGGGGAGGTTAAAGATGATCTTCTGGAGGGGAGGGTATATTCATTGAGCTCCTGAGTGAGACAGCAGTGCAAAGCCAGAATTGAAATATTGCCTTGGGATGTACATTACCTAACCAGACCTCTTGCTTCTCTGTTCCCTGTGCAGGTATCAAGACTTCGCTGCATGCCAGGCCTCTGTAGGAAGGCCCCCAGTTTAGCTGCCTCTGCTGGTGCCCCTTCTCTTTTCCTGCATTCCTTCGTGCAATGACCACGCAACTGCTTCTGTGATGTATGCCCCAGAGTGCAAGGCGGAGGTGACTCCTTCACACAATGGCAGTCGCACCTTCAGCTACACCCTGGAGGATCACACCAAACAAGCTTTCAACATTATGAATCAGTTGCGCCTAAGTCAGCAACTTTGTGATGTCACCTTGCGGGTCAAATATAAGGACATTCCCCCGGCCGACTTTCAGGCCCACAAGGTGGTGCTGGCCTCCTCCAGTCCAGTCTTCAAGGCCATGTTCACCATGGGCCTCCGGGAGCAGGGTATGGAGATAATCCCCATTGAGGGCATCCACCCCAAAGTAATGGAGCGCCTCATTGAATTTGCCTACACCGCCTCCATTTCCGTGGGTGAGCAGTGTGTGCTGCATGTTATGAATGGGGCTGTCATGTACCAGATAGACAGTGTGGTAAAGGCCTGCTGTGACTTTTTGGTGCAGCAGCTGGACCCCAGCAATGCCATTGGCATCGCCAACTTCGCTGAACAGATTGGCTGTACCGAACTGCACCAGCGGGCACGGGAATATATCTACATGCATTTTGGAGAGGTGAGATCCTGTGCGAGGAAAGGGCACCAAGGGGAACAGGAGCAGCCTGCGTATACTAGTGTCCAAAGAAGGTCTGAATTAGAATATGGCTTTGCTTTTGACTGCCTTTCACAATTTATTTTCTGTTCTTGATTATGAAAGAACAGCTCTTCTATCTCTTCCAAAGAGGCAAGAGACTATTCCCCCCTCCCCCCACCCTTTTCTGTGCTGCAAATCTTTCCTAGTCACCACCTGGATGTCTGATATATACTCGTCGTGTTTCTGCAGACATAAGGGGCTGGAAACTTGGTTACTTTGTGGTGATTGCTTAATAAACACTGAAAAGTTGGAAAAAATAATTCTGTAGCCATTATTGGCTTCTGCCTCTTTTCTAAATTTGCAAATAGAACAAAGTTAACAGGCTGGTTGATACGTTTATTCAATTTATATCCTGCCTTTCATTCAGGAGTCCTAAGTGGCATACCTAGCACTCTTCTTTCCTTTTTCCCCCACATCTTCAGAAGTTGGACATGGGAAGAGCATAATAGACCCAAAGTCACCAAGTGAGCTTCCATGGCTGAGGGTGGTAAAGAACCTGGAACTCTGTTCCTAGCAGAGCCCTTAGCCACTAAACTTGCCCATCGCAGTATTTCTACTGGGAGAACCAATCCTCTAACTAAAAAGTGCAAAATAGAAATCGGGAGACTATGTCACATGAGACTCTGCACAAAAGCGGGTGTTTCCTTGTCCTTATGAAAAATATGTGCATAGACTTTGTGTCAATGAATGTAGTAGCGCTGCTCCATGTTTGTTCATAAATATTCAAAAATATCCTCCCTCTTTTTTTTTATTTTGTCACCTTCAGAAGAGAAGTTGGCGGCCTTGTTGCTAAGATCCCAACAATAACTAGCCTGTAAGAACTTTGCTTGCTTCCTTCTTAAATTATAAGAGTAAATGCCAATCTCTATTTTGGGAGGAAGAATTGAGAATACTGTGGACTGTCAGGGGAGGCATGGCTTCCTCTTTCCACTGCAGGGTTCATTTTCCAGCCATTTCAGAAGCCTAGAGGAAGCAGGGAGTGGTCATGAATTAGCTGTTTCTGTGCTAGATCTGCCACTCCCTGCTGATTCAGCACAAAGTAACATGGATTGGCAAAGGACCCTGGCATTGCTTTCTCCCTGCTCCAGTAGTCCCTTTGATTTCTATGCTGAATGCACCAGAAAGAGTTTTGTCATCAGACACCAATAAAGCTTTCCTTTGTGTGATTAGTGAAAGCCCATCCAAAAGGGCTGACCAAGTAGAACAGGATTCCTAATTTTATAGCCCATCTGTCTTCCTCGGGTTTCCTTCGTTGTCAGTCCCAAACCTGAGTGACTGGATAAAGGAGGGCCAGGTTGTGGTTACTCCCCTTCATCTCTCTGCACTGCACATCCTTTGTTTTTGCACACTAACTTGGTTAGAATTCCTGGTTGCTGTTGGCAAAAGATTTAAAGGCAAAACTGCAGCAGAAGCATGGGAAGAAATGAGATAGAATACCCAGGCACACTACATGTTTTTTATGTGTGTGAAACATTAGAAATGGGACAAAATATGATAATTAGTTTGGAGGTATTTTGCGTTGGACAGTTGGGCAGTGAACAAGCCACATTTGGGTTTAGGTTAATATAAACATTCAACCTTTGTGACAAAGATGGAGCATTTACTGCTTAGAGTCAGTCTAATAAATTAACCTGATCAGGTGTTCAAATGTAATGACAAACTAAACCTTCTACAGGGAAACCATTTGTTAGAAACAAAGTTAATTCAATACTTGGATTTTATAAGGGAACAACTGTTTTCCTGTTTCTTTATCCTAGCAGACCATAAGAGAACCTGTATGTAATCTGACATCTGTTTGGTATCTGATGAAGCCTAATCTGTAGTTTCCAGCTTCAGAATTTAAGATTGGGCTTCATTAGATACAAAACTCTTGCAAAAGTGGCTTGAATCCCTCATTTGAATCCCCTTCCAATCTGATTGTCTGATTGCCATGTTTCCTGAGGAAGAATTTTTCTAAAAATTGGAAACTTGCATGCTTTATTAAACTTCATTTGGTCTACTAATGATATTGCCTCAAATGTATTTTGCAATAGGCATAAACATTGCACACTGTTTCCATTCATCAGTGGACAGTCTGGTGAATCCTGATAGCAAACGGAGAATGAAAAGTCTAACTTCCTGTTGGCTTATTTGTAATCCTTGCATTAGTACCAGAAACCAAATTCCAAGCTGGGAATTTTTATTGTCTTCCTGCTGCTGATTTAAACTGTCATCCAGGAAAGTCATTTCCTTGATTTGCCTATTCCCAAGGGATATATACATATGAATACATATAGACACACATATACCACACAATAGCCACATATGGGGGAATGATAGAAAGACAGAAAAGAAATGAGGTGTAATGTTAAAATACAAAGAAATTAGAAAGTACCTGATGTGTCTATCATAAAAATGCCCTTTTCAAACCCAATATTTGTTCTGTGTTTCTTATTTCTACTGTACTGTATTTATCCTATGAGATGTCCATAAGTCTTACTCATGTTTTACAGATATCCAGAGTCTTGCCCATGGATTGTCACTTACCCTACCAAATTAATATTCCTGAC
Organism: Ptyas mucosa; assembly: GCA_012654045.1. NCBI lineage: Eukaryota > Metazoa > Chordata > Lepidosauria > Squamata > Colubridae > Ptyas > Ptyas mucosa. The sequence continues at coordinate 4,878,451 of WNWU01000054.1, read as the reverse complement.
AGATTGATCTGAATTAAAAAAAACTGTTTTGCTCCTCAGAGATGATCTGCTTTCCTTGCGGATCACATCTGATAAATTGAGTTTAGAAGGTGCTGTGCAGGAGTAAAAATATGCAGGGTGATTATTTCAGCCAGTTGTCAACAATAGTATTGGCGCCTACATCGACCCTATAAGGATCCATCCATTCTCCTTTTAGGATTTTTGTTATTTTAGAAGTTATCAGTCCAAAATCTTTTATCTAGGCAACAACCCTTTGTGACTGACAAAATAAAAATTTGTTTATAGATTCTAGAATGCTGCTAGATCATCATTTCATACTGATAATTTCAGAGGCTAAAAATTCTACTTTCCCCCCAAAACTTTATTTATATTCTTTAAACTTAGGGCAGTTCTTCATAGCAGCCTTCAACTATTGGTTGAATCTGGCTGAAGATGAACCTGGTTTTTAAAAATCTCTATTTGGATTTCAAATTTTGATCATGATGCTGGTCAGATGTTCAGTTTGGACCTTGTTTTGTAACGGGCCCTGAATGTTGGATTCCTCTGCTTCTTTATCCTACCTGCCAGTGCTAGAAAAGCAGTTGCCAGTTGCTTTCTTTTCTGTGAGCAGATCTCTGCAGGCATGTGCTTTCCCTCTGTGTGACATTCAGCAACCATCCAGTGATCTATGCAGAAAGAGTCCTAGGGCTCATCTAGAGCAGATTTTGGCTTGCTTCTGAGGAGCATATCATCCATCTGGTGTTGCCATCATTAGATGGCAACTTTTGTGGTTTTGCTCACAGTCTCTCTTCTCCTCCGGTAGGTGTCAAAGCAGGAGGAGTTCTTCAACCTTTCACATTGCCAGCTGGTGACCCTGATCAGCCGGGATGAGCTGAATGTGCGCTGTGAGTCAGAAGTCTTCCATGCTTGCATTAACTGGGTGAAATATGACTGTGAGAACCGGCGACTCTATGTCCAGGCCTTGCTGAAAGCTGTGCGCTGCCATTCCCTCACGCCACACTTTCTCCAAATGCAGCTGCAGAAGTGTGAAATCCTCAAGTCGGACTCCCGTTGCAAGGACTACTTGGCCAAGATCTTCCAGGATCTCACCCTGCACAAACCCACTAATGACATACCCTGCCGTGCACCCAAGGTGGGTCAACTGATCTACACGGCAGGGGGCTACTTTCGCCACTCCCTGAGCTACCTGGAGGCTTACAATCCTTCTGATGGCTCCTGGATCCGACTGGCTGACCTGCAGGTGCCTCGCAGCGGCTTGGCTGGCTGCGTAGTGAGCGGACTGTTCTACGCGGTGGGGGGGAGGAACAACTCTCCTGATGGCAACATGGACTCAGATGCCATTGACTGCTATAACCCCATGACTAATCGATGGTCTCCCTGTGCCCCTATGAGTGTGGCCCGTAACCGAATTGGTGTGGGAGTAATTGATGGTATGATCTACGCGGTGGGCGGCTCATTTGGGAGCACTCATCACAACAGCGTGGAGAGGTAAGGGAAAAAGAAGCATTGAAATAATCGTTTTCCCAAATCTGGCTTGAATATTCTGCTCCCTTGCAGGGCAGCATTCACAAATGTAAAATGGTCTTAATAAGACTCTAGAGACCTGGGCATTGTTTTTTGCTCTGGTGAATGGTGTATCTGGTGTATTGATTTCGTTGGGGGTGTTACTTGGAACTCTGACAGTAACTTTTTGAAGATTTCTCCTGTTTTATAAAAATGACATTTTTATTCAGATCTGGCACAAATAGACTTAAGCTAGTTTATGAAATAAGGGGTGTCTCAAGTGTCTGCACAATGATTGGATAGCTTGGGCTGTTCCCATGTGGAGGGAAAGAGATTGCTGCTGACTTTCCCATCAGCCTGTCTGTAGTAATATCAGAATGAGGCCTTCTTGGCAAAGGTAACAGGGACACCTGGATTTTTTCTCATGTACTTAGAAGGATTGATAAAGGAAGAAAATGCATAGAAGACTTAATGGTGCAGATGGGAAAAAGTGTTTTGGAGAGTCTCTAAAATTGTACTGAGAGGCCTAAAGAAAATCCATCATGCTTCATCTCCTTCCTGATTCATCCAGCTTTCTCCCTTCTTCAGTGACTGCAGAGAACTGGCATAGTAAATTAGCAACTGCCAATTAGCATCCTTGTTCAAACAACATAGACAGCAGAAACAAGTAGCATCTCTTTTTCCTCCAGGTACGAGCCGGAGCGGGATGAATGGCAGTCAGTGGCTCCTATGCTGACGCGGCGGATTGGGGTTGGCGTGGCTGTGCTGAACCGACTCCTGTATGCTGTGGGGGGCTATGATGGCACTAACCGCCACAACACTGCCGAATGCTACTACCCAGAGCGTGATGAATGGGAGACTATTGCGTCAATGAAAACTATTCGGAGTGGAGCAGGTATGCGCAGCAGTAGGAACTCCATACTTGGGACTACAGATGTAAAATTTCTGCAAGTGCAGAAACCACAGGGTGGAAAAACTGGCCTTTTGTTTTTGTTTTAATGGAAATTTAAAATTTGGACAAATGGCAATATATGTACTTTTATACGAGTCACTTTCACATTACAATTTTAAGAATGTGTAATATGTGTAACTTGGTTTATTCATGCCCCACTTGTCCCCTCTTTGCAGTAACTTTCTTCTTCTGATGGTCTAAAAAGCATTCCTGTAGGGCACCATTTGCGGGAAATGATTGACAGCAACATAGGAGCCCTTTGTCATACGCCTTTCATAAATCTAAGAAAACAGTTCTTTGTTGTTTTGTTTCACTTTTTTATTCTTTCTCAAAATTTTCATTTTTTCCTCAAAAAACAAGGCAGGGAAAATTGTTCTCTGAGCTTTATGTCGACCTTCAACAGAGAACCTTCATAGTTGCACATTGTAACTCGCTGCTGTCTCTTCCCTTTTGTTGTTCCACCTCAATTTAAGTCTAAATTCTGTTATTTTAGTGGAAGAGTAAATTTGGATTCTATGACTTAGTTCTGTTGCCAGGGATGGTAGCGGTATCCAGAAATGGGTAGGAATACCTAGTAGGCGGTTGCTGTGATGTTAGCTAAGCACTTGGCATATAAAGTCCAAGCAGAATTAGATGCTGGCAGCACAGAGTTCAAAGATGTAACATCTTATATCATCTGGAAAGGTTGAACCTGTTAATCTTGAGCAAATGGGCAGAATTCCTGGGGAAATGAGCTGCATTGGCTATGGGCTTGATTCCTACCAGTTGCTAGAAATAGGCAGATCCAAGATCCAAGCTTTGGTAAGGTGGGGAGAAATCACAAGCTGCCAACCTGAGTGCCTGAATCACAATCATATGACTGCAAGAATGTTGCGATAGACAGAACCTTCACACCTCCACTAACTTTCAGTGCCACTAACTTTGAATGGGCTCTGGATGAATGGATGTAAGCCAAGGACTACTTGTAATACAATAAATTGGACTATGTGGAGTGTTGCTTCACACCCAACTGGTGATAGTTGTCCAATTTAGTTTTACACTGGAGTTCTAAATTGAAATGGATGAACTTGAGGCTGATTTTGGTTGCAGCAAGAGTAGAGACCTCATGCCTGCTAATTCCATGGTATTCATATGCTTGGGGAGATTTCCCTACATTCAAAGAGCAATGTAGCTGTTTCCTTGCTTCTTCTGCTTGATGCCAAAAAATGGACATTCTAGGTCCAAGAATAACACTGCCTTCTACTTGAGAAATATTGCCCAGGATAGATAGAAAAGATCTCCAGGCATTGCTAAAAGACCCCCCAGGCATTGTTAAACTCTAACCTAGCACTAAATACAACAGGCTTTCCGCTGCAGATTAAGGTTGCAAGATATCCTGATCCTGAGAACGTGTTATCCCCTGAGTGTTGGAATAAGGCATGCCTGTCTTAATGCTGTTCTTTCCTAATGCAGGAGTTTGTGCTCTGAATAATTGCATATATGCCATGGGGGGCTACGATGGAACAAACCAACTGAACAGTGTGGAGCGCTATGATGTGGAGGTGGGCACCTGGTCCTTTGTTGCACCCATGAAGCACCGTCGGAGTGCCCTCGGGGTCACTGTATATCAAGGCAAGATCTACGTGCTAGGTACGTTGGACAAGGACTATAGCAAGTACCTCTTGGATGGATGTGGAAAAGTACAGACAGCAGTCACACAAGCTATGGGCATTGGGTCCAGGGGTGGCTTAGCTCACTTTGTTAGAGGTGGAAACAAAAGCCATATTCTATTTGCCTCAGCTAATAATCTATTGTTGCACATACTTACTTGGATGGCTTAGTGAGCTCTTGAGTATATTATATTGAGATGCACTGGATTGAAATCAGTGATGCAGATGTGTGTAGAAGTGCTCTTACTTAGTGTGCGCACACTATCTCCAAATAGCAATTTTGGTAAGTCTTGAAGTGTTTCCATCTGCTGAAACACCAGGCTCTTGGAAATCTTGATCAAAAAACCAAGGACAAATAACATTACATAATAGTTATAATTCAGGGTCATTTATATTCTTATTTGTATGATGCCATCAAAGTTTTGCCCCATTCAGCATAGTAAATACATTTTGTAAATACCTTTTAGAACACACAATGGATGTAGCAAAGCAACAGGATTTATGCTAGCAAGAGGCAGAAGGTTCCCAGCTAGAAGTCTTACATGCTAATTATGGCTAAGACTCTTCTACCCTCTTTTCCTTGTTGCTGAGATTCCACATGGCTGGCTGTTATCTTTTGCCAAATAGAGCTACTTTCTACCCAGGGAATTAGAGCTGTATTGTGAGTACAACGCTGTCCTGCGCAGTTGGAAGACAAGGCTTTGGGGGTGTTGCTTCTGATTCAGCTGAGTTCAGTCAAGGGCCTTCAAGGTAGCCTCTGGCCTCTCTTGGTTAATTGCCGATTGTTTTTCCTGCAGGTGGCTATGATGGACAAACATTTCTGGACAGCGTTGAATGTTATGACTCCGCCACAGATACTTGGACTGAAGTAACTTGTATGACATCAGGCCGCAGTGGGGTAGGCGTTGCCATTACCATGGAGCCATGCTGCAAGCAAACTGAGCAGCAAAAATGCCATTGTTAATGGTAACATGGAATGTGCTCCACTTCCCTTCAAATGGAAGAAGGAAAACAAATTGGAGAAGATTCAGTATTATGAAATACCTGCTGCCAAGTTGTATTCTGCCAGAATAAAGGAAAAGTGCCAAAAAGATGAGAAATGCTTTAAATCCCATTTGAACTGGCCTTGAGGCAACAATGAAGAACAGCTCATGCCCTATGCTTTACAAGGGTAGCTACAACAAATCTGTGGTTGCCTCTCCACGCTGCTCCTGCCTCAGTTTGGGATAGATGCATCAGTGAAGAAGGAAACCTCTCTGGGATAACTACAGGAGAGCTCGACTCACATTGGCTGTCTCTTTTCTGGCAGGGAATGGACCTTCAGGAAATGACTTCCAAATCAGGATGGGTGGAAGTATTTTGTACATAGTGCAGCCCTGAGCCCTCCTTAGAAATGTGTAGTATTCATACAGTTTGGCGACCAGTTCAAGGTTAATTTTTTGCTTGTCAAGTTTGTCCAGGTGCAGGTGAGGAAAGGGGAAAGGTTGTGGGGCACTCTTCTGTGATTGCTGATCTGCAAGTACATTGCATTCAGGAAGTATTCAGACCTTCTTCATTTTTGTCAATTTTGTCATGCTGCAGCCCGATTCTAGTGTTGTTGAAATTCATTTTTTCTCATTACTCTACACTCAGTATCCCACAATGACAAAGTGAAAACAATTTTAAATGTTTGTAAATTTATTAAAAAGAAAAAACTGAAACATCACATTGGCATAAGTATTCAGACCCTTTACTCAGTACTTTGTTGAAGCACCTTTGGCAGCAATTACAGCCTTGTCTTTTTGGGGATGACACAACAAGCTTCACACACCTGGATTGGGAGATTTTCTGCCATTCTTCCTTGCATTCTTCCTTCCTTCAAGCTCAGTCAGGTTGGATGGTGACCATTAGTGGACAGCCATTTTCGGATCCTGCCAGAGATGCTAAGTAGGGTTCAAGACAAAGCTCTGGCTGGGCCACTCTAGGACATTCACAGAGTTGTCCCTAAGCCATTCCTGTGTTGTCTTGGCTGTGTGCTTAGGATCGTTATCATGTTGGAAAGTAAGCCTTCAGCCCAGTCTGAAGTCCTGAGCGCTGTGGAACAGGTTTTCATTGAGGATATCCCGGTACTTTGCTCCATTCAGCTTTCCCTCAACCCTGCTCAAGCTGTAGGAACATGTCAGCAACCATCAAGAGAAATGGGAGGCACCGGAGCTAAATTTCAAGTGGTGTTGTCAAAGGTCTGAATACGTATGCCAATGTGATATTTCATTTTTTAAAAAAATAAATTTCAGACATTTCTAAAATTCTGTTTTCACTTTGTCATTATAGGGTACTGAGTATAGTTTAATGAGAAAGATGAATTTCAACAACTATATAATCAGGCTGCAGCATAACAAAATTGACAAAAGTGAAGGAGGGGTCTGAATACTTTCTGACTGCACTGTAAGTGAACACTGATCACTACAACTTGAAAACCTCAGGTGGACCTTTGCCTATGCTGCTTTTCTATTATCCCACAAGGAAGGGCTTACCCAGATGGCTAACTGCGTTTTTTCCCCTTACCTGTGGGTGGTACATCCTCTTAGGAAACTGGTTTTGAAGTTCTTCTCACATGAATAAAACACTTTTTGTGATTAGTATTAATGTTTATTTTGCTTCAGTCTGTATTATTCCATTAATACTCTTCAGAATACTGTTCTGCCAAAAAGTATAACATAGAATGAGCCATTGAATAGGAATATCTACTATATTATCTACGGTTTGCCAAAAGCTTCTTCATTCACCATGATGTATTCACCAGGTTCCAGAGGTAATCACTGATAAAGCAAGGAGAATGTTGGCTACTGTCAAGGTTGATAGATTGAGCAATATCTGGTCCAAAATGGGCTGAGAACAAAGAAAATAGTTAAGGAAAAAGTTACCTGAGTTTCTTCCCTGATCCAACCCCCAGTTCCATGGAATGGAACATATCAGGCTCCACAACCAAGACACACTGAGATTCTTCTAAGCCAGGGGTGTCAAACTCGTATTATCACATAACTTATTGGGACTTTTTCGCCCTTTGCTAAACCAGGCATCGGCGTGGCCAGGGCATGACGCATCCGGACCACGGGCCATGAGTTTCACAGCTCTGTTCTAAGCAGTTTCCTTTATGTTCCTCACCTATAGAAGAAATATTTCCGAACTAAAGCAAACTACTTGCACCATAAAACATAAACTCTGGGATCTATTAGGCAGGAGCTGTCTTCACTCTCTTTCGCCCTCAAGCTATTAACATTGGGGTGTCTTGCTTCTCTGGAATACACTCCATCCCTCCCTCCCAGGAATCCAGACATTACAGAAGGATACTTCCTTTGATCAGAGGTGGTTCACAAGAATAGTCCCAGTCAATCTGGCAGATCTGATAATAAAGATGTACAAGATACCTGGCAGACATAACAAAACATGAGTTGCTTGTCCTGGTGCAGATCCTATCAATATCTACAACTGCTGAAAGCTGTTCATAGACTATGTTGGCTAATGATTCATAGGCCTCGTGTCAAATGAATCTGGAAAATGCAAAGCAAGGGAAAGCTGGCTTGCGGTGATTTCCTGGAGTGCTGCTTTGCTTTTTGTTCAAAGCAGGATGTCTCAAAATAGTCAATATTGATTCCCAAAGGGAGTAGTAGTAGTCTAAAGTAGTTTTTATTAAATTATCTTCATAAAATAAATGTCTGAAGGCTGATGAATATAATCTGAGGTTTCATGAAGGGGTTGTTGAACTGAGGAGTTTGGGGACCCTGATTAAAAGTCTACTTCTTTTTCCCATTGTCCCATTTAAAATAAAAAAAAGCATGCAAGCATTCCAAGTATACTGCATGCATTAACTAGTTTAAATTGTCCACAAATGTATATTTTTACTAAAGTTCATAACTTCAAAGCAAGATTGTCAAACTACATGTATCCCCTTGATAAATCAAAAGGAAATTTGTGGTGGGGTGGGGGGGAAATAACATACATTAAGGTAGCTTTTTTATGGTTTGATCACCATTTTAATAATTTAGAATGTTCTGGCTGTTCAACTCAAATTACTTGCATAAAGGAAATAGATAACCAAGATAGAAGATGAGTAGCCTAGTCTTGTAATTCACTTTTTGCAAATGAAAGAGATTAGGTAAGATTTTTACTCACGTAGCTGACATAGATCTCTCAGCTTCTTCTACTGCTTTCAGCTGCTGCTGCCTGCTTTCTTCTCTCAAAGTCTCCAACTGTTTTCTTAATTCAGTATATTGTGTGAGTGAAGGAATCCAAGTAATTCTCCTAACTAACAGAGCTCTTAATAATACTCCATCAATAATAGTTTCTATATTGTGGGAAATGATGCTATGTTACCTGAACCATGTTTCAAAATAAGTGCCTGGAAATCCTTGGTATTTAGGCACCAAAGTACACTTCTGCACCAACTAATCCATTGGTTGTCCCATTTTCTTTTGCATCAGAATCAAAATCTGAGCAAAAGAGTTAAGTGAACTGCTCCCAATGAACAAGTACAAACTGCCTAGCCTTTTTGAAGAGGCCATCCATGGAATTGTTCATTGGTTCACTTTTAGTTTCAAAATCCAAATTAACTAAAGCAAAATCTAGTTAGTTTATAGAGCAACATGTCGTTGTTTTCGTGCTCTGAGTAAACTTTATAGATGGCAGGTGTGGTTGGAATCCTGCTCAGAGCACCAATTTTAGAGCCAAGGTGGCGCAGTGGTTAGAGTGCAGTACTGCAAGCTATTTCAGCTTACTGCTAACTAGTTCGGCAGTTCAAATCTCACCGGCTCAAGGTTGACTCAGTCTTCCATCCTTCCGAGGTGGGTAAAATGAGGACCCAGATTGTTGGGGGCAATAGGCTGACTCTATAAACTGCTTAGAGAGGGCTGTAAAGCACTATGAAGTGGTATATAAGCAATAAGTGCTATTGCTATTGCTATTAACAAGCCAGGAAGATTCTTAGACACCATAGTACTCAATGGACAAAAAAATGGAGAGCCCCTGTCAGTCAAGGAGTACATCACTGGAGATGGAGATGGTTGATGGACTAACTTGCTGACCCCACCTCCCTCCTGCGCTTCCTGCTTCCGCTCTGATCATCATTTTAACTTCATATTACTGTATTTCCTGTTTATTTTTGTTTCATTCCTTTACTGTTGTTATTTTTACAATTTTATCATTTTTTCCGTTTTATTGTTGTATACCACCCAGAGTAACCCCACAGCAAAATGGGCACCAAATTTAACAAATAAAAAATAAATAAATGGCAATCACATGACTGTAGGATGCTGAGACAGTTCTAATTACAGGCTAGACACCAAGTGCCCAAATTGTAATCGGCATTTGCACTTACACTATGATCATCAGAATTTTGAAGATCAGTTGTAAATCCCACTCATTCACCTCCAACGTAACTTTGAGTGGTCATTGAGAAGCTGCTTGTAAGCAAGACCTACTTGTACTTCTGGTTTCAATATCTTAAGAACTATGCCAACTCTACCATGGAGCATAATAGGACACAATTTCTGTCAAGCCAACAAGACCTTTCCAGGTGGCTGATGCTGGGCTTCCTGTTCATGGCAATAGAAACACTGAATTCCTTTGAATTCTGGTCATATTGTCCTACCTTGGGATTAAACATAATTTTTTTTTACCTTTGAATTCTGGTCACGAGGTGTTCTCAACAACAGAGATAAAAGTCTATAGCTAAGAAACTCTCCATGCAGTTTTACATATATTATATCACCTTTTCCTGCATACAGTACTTTATTAGGATAAACAGTTATTTAGGAAAAAACTTGCTTTCTCTAGGAATTTATACTGTAAAAGACAGCAGTTTGGACAAAGAGAGCTTGTTTTTACCTGTGCTTCTTAGCACTTATTCCTTTCTCTGCCAGTACTTTATGCAATGTACTTGCTATTATATCAGCTTCTGACTAACAGAGTCATAGAAGTGTTAAATCATAAAAAACCAGAGGTGTTAAATCATATAAAACCAGACACATCACTAATCAAAGAGAGAAGCAACTTAGAATTGAGGAGAAATTTCCTGACAGTTAGAACAATTAATCAGTGGAACAACTTGTCTCCAGAAGTTGTGAATGCTCCAACACTGGAAGTTTTTAAGAAGAGATTAGATAACCATTTGTCTGAAGTGGTGTAGGGTTTCCTGCCTAAGCAGGGGGTTGGACTAGAAGACCTCCAAGGTCCTGTCCAACTCTGTTATTCTATTCTATTCTAATTCCTCACCAGAAGCCAACATGAAAGGATATTTAGTGTTGATCCTCAATTTTTCGTCCTTTTCATTTGTCTGAAGCAATTCTTCTTCAATTTCCTGCAGCTTTTGGATACTCACCTTCAACTCCTCTTCCCTGTCAGAAAGTCTCTGTGCCACTTTCTCCTCAGTAATCATGAGCTCTGTAATGAAAGCAGAATACAGTATATATCCAGTTAAAATATAGCTGATTGACAAAACTGAGTTTTCAGCATTATGATGAGTTTTCTTTCTCATCATCTATTAAAATACTCAACAAATTTCTACAAATTCTCTCATGAGACTGGGCCTTAGTTTAATTGCAGCCAATGATTTTTTAAATACTTTATCAGTTTTCTTCAATTTGATGATCTCCAAACATACTAAAATTTCTAATAATCCTTGCTAGTATAGCAACAATTCATTAATTTGACAACCCTAGTTTGGGGAAAATCCATAAAATATACAACAAGGGGTGTGCAGTATGCAGTATGCACCATGCAAAAACCATTCTCTTTAAAGAATAGTTGGTTTCAAACAACCCATATCCAAGTTAAAATATATCAGTTTGATTTATGTGACAAAATGGATCTTACTTTTTTACAATGGAAATTAAAATGCAGATTTCCGGCATGAGGAAATAGTAAAAAAAACAAAAACAAAGTGGATAATTTATTTGATGGTAATGTTTGCAGTGATGATAATGGCAATGGGGAAAGAAATGAAAAATGAAAAGGACATGAGAAATGAATGACTATTATTATTTGGTGGTTATTCATTATTCATTGGTTATTCAGCTGCATAATCATTGTTATATTAGGAGGTTCTGTGGTGCTTCCTATAGACATCAATGGCTGCCTTCACTGCTTTTTTATTACATGGAGATCAGTAGCAGTTCAGAGTGGGACGGAAAGGCATGGGAAAACCAGTCAGATAATAGATGCTGAGAGCTGCAAAATTGGTAATGGTGGAAACATGAAGAATTATCTTTTTTCTGAATAAATCAGGGCAACATACACCAACCGTGCACTATTTGCCCCATAATATCTATCAGGGATGGTCCTACAGGTTTTATTAAATTGAAAGAGGGAACAAAAACTTTCCAACTTTTTCCCTGCCAAACTGTGACCATTTCAAAACAGTAGAATTTCCAAAACTACAATTTGATTCATGTTTGAAACAACATATTTTTTCCACTAAGTACATAGCTGTAATCCAAATTCAATGGGCTATAGGAGCGAACTGGAATACTAAAAAAAGGTCAAATATGCATCTCCGGATCAATTTAGTCAATTTAGTCTTTGAGTTTAGCAAATGTGAGAATGGGTAAACTGTGGCCCTTTGGCTTACCTTTAATCCTCTACCATTCTCAGTTTTAACTCTTTGACTTGAATTCTTAGTAAACTTTAAAAAAAACAGATGTAAATCTTTTTAACCTAGTAATATATAATTCAAATATGTTAGATTTTAATTATATATGTGACTGCTTACATATATCAAAGTAAGACTGTTCTATTTTCAACATACGAGACTTCCAAAGTTTTCCAAAGTAGTATAAAATTTAATTTTATCTCTGATCATCACTGGAGGTTTTTAAGAAGAGACTGGACAGTCATTTGTCTGAAATGGTATAGGGTCTCCTGCTTGAGCAGGGGGCTGGACTAGAAGACCTCCAAGATCCTTTCCAGCTCTATTCTGATTAATTTGACCTTTATTATAACAAATATTGCAAATCACAATATATTTTAAAACAATAAATTTTAAGCAGAATCTCTCTGTGTGTGAGAGAGAGAGAGTATGTGTTTGTGTATAAAACCAGTGGCTTGTCATTGGTTACACTGATTATTACTGTCAAAATAATTTAAAATGAGCATAGAACCAGAAAATTGAGCTGTGATCCTAATTACCTTAGTATATTTTATTTTATTTAAATGCCATCTAATATCACACAGCTTTAGTGACATTGGACTTAAATCCTTACTGTTTTGTCAGTCTATTGCAATGATCCTAACTTCACTTCCATTTTTAAAAAATAACTGCTTCATACTAAACAATTTCCTACTTTTTAAAAATGTCGCACAATTTACATGGAGGTTAGGCAAGCCCTGCTCAATTATCAGTGGTTAAGTTTAAATTTTCCTCCTTAAATGACAAAAGAACCAACAAAGTCTTGATTGCAATGTTAAGTCAGGAAAAGCCAAAAAGTACCTTTGATCAGCTGTTTTGTGGTCTTCTGGGTATTCAAGAGTTTGTCAATCATTTGATCCTGTTGGGACAGGTTGTGCTTCAGCATGTCCACTGCCTTGCCTTCTGTCAGCAGTTTGAGCAGCTCCCTTCTCACTTTTTCCATATCTTCAATTCGTTCACTGACAGCAGCCATTGCAAGTGCTAAGCTAAGAGAAGAATCCTGATGTTTGAGGGAATCTTAGTAAGGCATGGTTCCTTAGGAAAGAAAAGTGAATACCTACCAAGTTTATACCTGAAGCCCAGTAGTTATAAGGACCATAAGCCCTTTATTACAAAAGGCAATCCTTTATTTCAGAAAGTTGTCCATTAAGTTAATCATTTATTTTCTTGGTTTTGCTCTGGAATTTTTTTTTGTAAAACAAAGCTATAAAAACACTTTTTTATGATACTCTCTTTTGTCCCTTTTTCAGGTCTATATTTTATGTTTTCCAAGAAAATATGCTCACTCTAGGATAATATAATGGTTAAGGTGCTGAATAGCTTTTCTGTGTCCTCCATCTTCTTCACTGATGGAAACTCACTGGGTGACTTTGGACTGCCATTCTCTCTACCTACCTACCTCAAAAGATTGCTGTGGTCAATAAATGGAGAATAGGATGCTATGTGCACCTTTTCCTCTTTGGAACAAAAGATGGGATATAGAGACAGCTCTTGACTTACAACCATCCGTTTAGTGACTATTTGAAGTTACAACAGCACTGAAAAAAGTGACTTATGACCATTTTTCACTTATTGACCATTACAGCATCCCCTTAGTCAGGTGATCAAAATGTGGACACTGCAGTGTTTCAGGATCATGTGATCACCTTTTGTGATCTTTTGACAAGCAGTCACTGGGGAAGCCAGATTCTCTTAAGCACTATGTTACTAACTGAACAATTGCAGTAATTCACTTAACAACTGTCTTGCTTAGGAACAGAAATTTTGGGCTCAATTGTGGTCGTAAGTAGAGGACTACCTGTAAAGGGCAGCAGGACTGCTAGTTCTGAAGAAAAAATGGGATATATCAACCAACCAACCAAAACAAGTTAAAAGGGGACTTCTTATATACAAAACAAAGTGTGATATAACTACAATAGCACAGGATATGAAAAATGCTAAGCAGGCAAGCCAGCTCCTTATTGACATGCACTTCCAATACAGCGCTAAAGCTGACTTTTGGGCAATTAATACTAGCTCTGAGCGACGGTTTCCCTCTCCCGGACTTCGAAAACGTGTACGTGAGAATCCATATCATGCAACTGTCCACCTTCGCCGCTCGAGCTCCAGCCCTCCACTCCTTACCCAATGCCGCCGACCAAGGCGAATTCAATCCTGGCGCCCTTAAACCTGTTAGGAATATGCCACTCCTATTGGTTGCTGTCAAGATCCGCAGGGGCCTGATTGGTCACCTGCATCATGTGGCCCCCGCAAAATGGACGCGTTCAAAAAATTCTATTCCGCATGCGCAATCCGCCACTGTTTTGCAGGCTTTCCCAGGTTTCCAAGAAATAGGAAAGTGAAGAGGTGCGCACTGCTACAATTTTTTTTTCGACGTTCCCATTTGAACGCAGAGCGGGTTTTCTCACGCTGATATGAGGATGCAATTCATCTTCTGTAGAGATTGTATCAGTCTGAACCTTGAAAAGGAGCAAAATCTATAGCGATTTTCATTTTTTTCGCTGAACTGTGTCTGTTGAACATTTTCATACTTCTGCCTCCTAACAGTATCATTCACGCATGTGCTTAACGACTTTTCCCCCGCCCACTTTGTGCGCATGCGCCTACTAGTCTCATCTTCCCCACTCAGCAAATGGGTCATTTTGAAAGGAAGAGGAAAGGTGTGCTGTGTCATTTAACAGACGACTGAGGGCGCCACTTCACCTCACGAATCTGCTGTCTAAAAGCTTAAAACAGCACTGAAAAGGAGAAACAGTCTTGCATAAATTTTGCATATCCCCAGCTATATGTATAGATAACAAATTAGAAAGAATCCTGGTAACCCAGTATGCCTTTATCCTACGAAGAAAAGGCTACGATTAGATTATCTATTTGGCTGCATAGTTTTCATAACCTATAATTTTTATATTTAAAAAATAATTTCAAATAACACAACATGGCCATAATAAACAATGTATATAATGATGGTATATCATGAATGCTAAAAAGTGCTGGATAATTCTAGCTATTGGAATGGGTAGTTCTTCAGCAAGAGGGCACCTTTAAACTGAAATTTATTTTCATGGGTTCTTTATTTATATAGTGCTTTTATCTTATCTTTACAGTAGCAATAGTTAATAGGCAATTTATTTAGTAACCAAATTATTTGCTGATCATTTTGAGGGGCCAAGTATAAAACCGTAATATAGTTTCCTCTCATACACATATGGGACTGTAATCCAATTAACTATCTTATGAATTATTAAATAAAAATATATTTTAATTATCTATGGAGATTCATACAGGTCATGGTTGTTCTAAAAGGTTTTTTTTTTCCCGAAAAAGCAACTGGATTTTTTTTTTCCTTTGAAAACATTTCGCTTCTCATGCAAGAAGCTTCAGAAGTGAAGAAGCTTCTTGGGTGATAAGCAAAATGTTTTCAAAAGGAAAATCAAGAAAATTCAGTTGCCTTTTGGAAAAAGCACCTTTAGGTCTATTTATTTATATATTTATATATATTTATATATAAAAATTATAGATAGATAGATAGATAGATAGAGATATATAGATAGATATAGATATAGATATAGATATAGATATTTAGATATATTTACGATTCTGTCTGAGCCAAGGTGTAAAAGCTATCTGAAGAAGTGTCCATTAGCGTCATGTTTTTTTTAAAAAATTAAATTTTTCAGACAAAAATTATCCTGTAATCTACAACTACTACATTGCAAAAAACATATGGACTACACATCTCAACCAGGGCAAAGCAATAGACTGCGTTTACATAGACTTCTGTAAAGCTTTTGATTCAGTGGTACATGACAAATTACTTCTATAACTAAAATCCTATGGCATTTCTGGACTCCTACATAAATGGATAGCTGCCTTCCTGTCAAACAGACATGTGGTCAAAATAGGAAGCGCTCTAACAAATCCTGTACATGTTAATAGCGGTGTTCCCCAAGGCAGTGTCTTAGGTCCAACACTCTTCATACTTTACATAAATGACCTTTGTGATCATATTAAAAGCAACTGTGTTCTCTTCGCTGATGATGTTAAACTATTCAACACCACCGACAATGCAACTACCCTTCATAAAGACCTTGACTATGTGTCAGATTGGTCTAACAAGTGACAACTTCAAATATCAACCAACAAATGCTCTGTCTTGCACATTGGCAAAAACAATCAAAACATAAAATACAAATTAAATGGACATGACCTTGTAGATGACCCTTACTCTGTCAAGGATCTTGGAGTACTCATTTCTAATGATCTAAGTGCCCGAGCCCACTGTAACAACATTGCCAAAAAGGCATTAAGAGTTGTTAACCTAATCTTGCATAGCTTCTTCTCTGGTAATGTTGTACTACTAACTAGAGCCGTGATGGCGAACCTATGGCACGGGTGCCACAGGTGGCACGTGGAGCCATATCGCTGGGCACGCAAGCTTAGCTCCGGCGCACATGCGTGCACCAGCCAGCTGATTTTCGGGCCTTCTGGGCCCACCAGAAGTCAGGAAACACACTGTTTCTGGCCTCCGGAAGGCCTCTGGGAGGGGTGGGGAAAGCCATTTTTGCCCTCCTCAGGCTCCTAGAAAGGCTCTGGAGCCTGGGGAGAGCAAAAAATGGGCCTACCAGACCCACCGTGCCATCACATGCCAAAAGCGGAGGGAGCACAGGGGGGCGGGGCGTATAGAATTATGGGTGTGGGCACGTGTGCATGTGACCCCACTGCACTCCCCCCGCTTTTGGCACGCGATGGCAAAAAGGTTAGCCATCACTGAACTAGAGCATACAAAACATTTGCTAGACCAATTCTTGAATACAGCTCATCTGTCTGGAACCCGCACTGCATATCGGACGTAAGTACAATCGAGAGAGTCCAGAGATATTTTACGAGAAGAGTCCTCCATTCCTCTAACCACAATAAAATACCTTATGCCACCAGACTTCAAATTTGGGCTTAGACAACTTAGAACTACACCGGCTTCAGTCTGACCTAAGTATAGTACATAAAATTATCTGCCACAATGTACTTCCTGTCAATGACTACTTCAGCTTCAACCACAGCAATACACAAGCAAATAATAGATACAAACCAGGGGTGGGTTCTAAAATTTTTTACTACCGGTTCTGTGGGCGTGGCTTATTTTGTGGGCATGGTTTGATAGTCACGTGACAATTCCTTAGGATTTAGCAGAGGTACTGGTCGATCAGGCTTTTAACTACTTGCAGAACCATACCAGTCTACCCATTTATTTTTGGAGCGTTCCGGTCTACCTATTTGTTTTTGGAGTGTTCCGGTCTACCCATTTGTTTGCACTGGTCTACCACCACACTGCCTTTTACTGATCAGCTGTAGGGCGGCCCTTTGCAGTGCCATGGCAAGAGTTTAAACATTTTTTTTCCTTCTAGCCGATCAGCTGGGACTCGGGAGGCAGCAAATAGATTGGGGGCGGGGCCAGGCAGAGGTGGTATTTACCAGTTCTCTGAACTACTCAAAATTTCCACTACTGGTTCGCAAGAACCAGGGAGAACCAGTAGCAACCCATTACTGATACAAACTCAAGGTAAACTGTTCCAAACTCGATTGCAGAAAATATGACTTCAGTAACAGAGTGGTCAATGTCTGGAATGCACTACCTGATTCTGTAGTTTCTTCCCCAACCCCCCAAAACTTTAACCTTAAACTGTCTACTGTTGACCTCACCCCATTCCTAAGAGGTCTGTAAGGGGCGTGCATAAGTGCACCAGCGTGCCTACCGTCCCTGTCCTAATATTCCTTTTTATTTACTCTTTTCATGTATTCAAATTATGTTTATACTTTTACCTGTTATCTTATATATGCTTGATAAAATAAACTTATGACTTATGTAGTTCCCATTATTTGAATCCTATATATTTTTGTTTGACCACCTAATTTTTTATATTTAACCAGACCTGGCAATATAAATGGGGTTATGTGTACCGTGCAATGTTTGAAATAATCTCATACAAACTGATGTTGCATAGTGCTCTTAAACCAGGGGTGAAATGCTCCTGGTTCGGACCGGATCGCCTGATCCGGTAGCGATGGAGGCGGGTGGTTCGGAGAACCGGTAGCAAAAATCCCTGCCCCCCGCCCCATGCCCAGCTGAGCCGCACAATCATCAGAGGCTTTTTTTTTACTTTTAAAAGCATTTTTTCTACAATCTTTTCTACTGAAAAAATGCTTTTAAAAGTAAAAAGAAAAAAGCCTCTGATGATAGCGCGGCTCAGCTGGGATCGTCAGAGGCTTTTAAAAGCATCTGAAGAGGTTGTAGAAAAAAATGCTTTTAAAAGCCTCTGACGATCCCAGCTGAGTTGCCTGATTGGCAAAGGCTTTTTTTCTTTTAAATGCCTCTGACGATCCCAGCTGAGTTGCCTCCTCGGCAGAGGCATTTAAAAGAAAAAAAGCCTCTGCCGATCAGACAACTCAGCTGGGATTGTCAGAACTTTTGAAAGCATTTTTTTACAACCTCTTCGCCGAAGAGGTTGTAGAAAAAATGGTTTTAAAAGTAAAAAAAAAAAATTGGCCACGCCCACCCAGTCACATTACCCACCACCACCAAGCCACACCCACAGATCCGGTAGTAACAAATTTTAGATTTCACCGCTCTCTTAAACTGCCCAGCAAAGATTTAGCAGCTGCATTTGGACATCAGCACATGCAGCTAGTGCTAATGTTGAATTTCCTTTTCAGGGGCATGTTGTTTGAATCCAACCAGCTCAATTAATTACCATATATTTTGGAGTATAAGACGCACCTTAGTTTTTGGGAAGGAAAATAAGAAAAAAGCTGATTGGCAGGTGGATCGGCCTCTCGGAAGACCCCCAATCAGCTGTTCCCAGAGGTAAATTTTAGCAACAGGTTCCTTGGTTGTGAGCTCTGTGCCTTGCTTTTTTTGCTTTTTTTCCTGCCTCTGAAAGCCTCCGAAACAGAAGTTTAGAAAAAAAAGCCTCTGAAGCTCTGTTTGGGGGCTTCTTTTCTGAAGCTTCGTTTCTGATGCTTTTTTCAGCCTCTGAAACCTTCATTTGAGAAGCTGAGCGGGGCTACATTTGGAGTATAAGATGCATCCAGATTTTCACCCTCTTTTTTGGGGTGGAAAGGTGCATCTTATACTCTGAAAAATATGGTAGTGATTCAGTCAGGGGTGGGTTCTACTTACCTTTACTACCGGTTCACAGTGGGAGCACACGTGCGCACTTGCTTCGCTTGTGCGCGCATGTGCAGATCAACCATGATGACGTCATGGCGGGTGGGCAGAGCCTCCTGCCGGTTTTACTACCAGTTCTATAGAACCAGACCAAACTGGGAGCAACCCACCACTGGATTCAGTGCATCTGCAAAGTCAGAAAAATTGATAGCTAGATTAAGCACATTTGGGCAAAAGTAGTTGCAGTGAAGCCCAGATTTCTCTCCTTTAAAAAGTAACTATTGCTTTTTCTATTTCAACAATCACGTTGAGCAATTGGATCTCTGAATTTATTATTTTTTTATTTATTTGATTTTATTAATCATATTTCTATGCCGCCCACTCTCTGAGGACTCTGGGCAGCTTACAGCAATCGACAGTATACTAAATAGCATCTTGCCCCCAACAATCTGGGTCCTCATTTTACCCACCTCAGAAGGATGGAAGGCTGAGTCAACCTTGAGCCAGTGAGATTTGATCTGCTGAACTAGCAGTCACCTGAAGTAGCTGCAGTACAGCACTCTAACCACTGCGCCACCTTGGCAGTTCTCCCTCCCCTCATGCACTCAGATTTAACCTTGATAATATTTATTCCCAAACATATCCTTCTCTAACCCCATGACATCTATTTATATTCTGAAAAGACTATGGACAAGTAACATCATTCACATATAGGAGTTACTCTCTCATGTATTTGCCAAAGTAATGTGCCATTTTATGCTACAATCCATTCAAGCCATATATGACAACTCCAAGCAAAAGACACTTGCTGGTAACCAAAAAAAACTAATAATATAAAAACCAGAGAGGAGGATTTCATGCCTCCCCTTCCCGCCCCCCCGCCCCCCCATATTTTCCCAATCACATTAAAGAATTTGAACTTTAGCAAAGGAGCTTCAGAAGCAGACTAAACTAAAAAAGCTATCAAGGCTTTTTGAAGTTCGGTTCCATCTTTGGAGGCTTGAAGTGAAGAAAGAGTTCTTTTCACTCTATGTGATTTCATTAGCTTATTGAATGCTTAGATGTTCTGGGTTATCAGCAGCAACTCTTTTCTAAAGGGCAACTGTCAAGAATGGGATGATCACTATCCTATACTTTGTGGATGTCATTTCCTTCTGATTTCATGGATATTTACCAAAGCAACAAAGTAGGGCGAGAACAAGGGTCAGTGAAATCAACAGTAGTAAAGCAAAGTCATTTAAAATCCAAAAGGAAAGGGAGAAGCATATGACAGAGGGGGAGAAACAAAAAAGGAAGAAAAATATGAGGCCAAAGAGTAGGAAGAGGTCAGCGATATTTTTGTCAGAGGAGGAAGAAGTAAAGCAGACAAATTCTGGCTGGAGGGCAGACCCAAATAAAAGAGCTTATTACAATCTACTCTAAAATGAATAAAGTAGCAAAGAAGCACTCATTTTGCACTGCACTTGTGCCTCAGTGCTGCACAGTGCAATTTCTTGTATGATTTGTGATTGTTATTTTTTTCCAGAACAGCTGCTATTTTTTTTTAAATCTGTGTTCTCTATGAGGCTCAGTCTGACTTGTTTGTGAAGCAAATCATCTTCAACTGCCACCCTGAATCTCTGGAGAAAGGCGGCATATAAATTGAATAAATAAATAAACTGCATAGCCTTTAAAACTAAAACTGTTACCTGCCTGCTTAAGATTTCTTCTTTGGGGTCATAATATCCAGCAGGAAGGAGCATGGGAAATCATCTGTGTTCTTGAGCAAGAGGGAATCATCCAAATCCCCAGGAAAGAAAAGAATTTAAGTCCACCTTCCTTAACACAAGAACAGTTTTTTCCCAAATGCTATCACTTTGTTAAACAAAAACACTGTCAAACTAGTTATTAAGTCTGCATTACTATTAATCTTCTATTCGTTCCTATCTCCCATCTCCTCCCACTTATGACTGTATGATTGTAACCTTGTTGCTGGTATCCTTATGATTTATATTGACTGTTTCCTAATATGATTTGATTGCTTATTTGTTCCCTATGACTATCACTAAGTGGTGTAGCTTATGATTCTTGATGAATGTATCTTTTCTTTTATGTACGCTGAGAGCGTATGCACCAAGACAAATTCCTTGTGTGTCCAATCACTCTTGACCAATAAAGAATTCTATTCTATTCTATTCTATTCTAAACCAAAAGGCTTATACAAAATGCTATAGCAGTACAAAATGCTATAAATAGAAGTTGTCCCCCAAACCTTTTGTTTTTTTATGGTGAGTTTTGTTTTGTTTCTTTGTTTTGCAGCAAATAGTCATAAGGCCACCAAATTTTAGTGAGGAAATTTCCAAAAAAGGGATGATGAGGTTCCCAATGATTTTTAGGTGGACAACCTGATTGCTTAAACCCTAAAATAGACTAACACCCTTTTTAAAAAAAGTAATATCCCCCAAATTCCATCCTCCCTCCTTCCCCCAAAAAATAAATAAAAATCTCCTCTGTGATTTTGCATCAATTCTATGCCATGGCTTCACATTATTTATATAACTAGCCCAGATAATATGGCCATTTGCCTCCCAATTAAATATTGACTCTAGCCTTGAAAAAATTACTCCTTTGTGATTTAGAAGATCTTCCTCTCTGCTCTTGGAGGCTATTTCTCAGGAAATATCATTTTAAAAGGACAAGGAGAGAAAGAAAAACTCTTATGGGATCATTGCCACATCTGGACCATGTTACATTTCTAGATGGAATGTGAGAGTAATTGCAAACATACAATATGATCCATACTAGGTGTACAAAAAGTCTTCTTAATGTTGTATTGAAACTTTGTCCATGACTTCCTTAGAATTAGAATTAACCAAAGGAAGAAATTGGGTAGACTTAAATATAGGACCGTCTTCTAGGCCAACCTCTTTGCCATTATAATGTGAACCTATCCAGCGTGTCAGGATGATAGTTTAGTGCATCTTGCAAACCAGAAAATACAATTAATTTGGTGAACACTTGCTACTACTGGTACTTAACTAAGGGCAAGTAAAAATGTCAAGTAAATATTACATATGAAAATACAAAATGAAGAAAGAAGAAAATGCAGCTGTTTGAGCAATTATAGCATGCTTCAGTATACCCATGTAATTAACACCCATCCTTCATGAGCAACATTGGTTATCAATTTGCTTCCAGATGCAATTCAAGCTGCTGGTTGTTACTTTCAGTATAAAGCCCCATATGGCATAGGGCCTTTTTACTTGAGGGACTGCCTTTCTTCCATAACAGGGGTCAGCAACCCGTGGCTCTGGAGCCGCATGTGGCTCTTTCATCCCTCTGCTGCAGCTCCCTGTCGCCAGTCAGCACCACAATTTTGAGAGGAGCTTCCAGTTAGGAGGAGGTAAAGCATGGTGCTCCAGGAGGAGACTCTATGGCAGTGGGGCTCAACCTTCCTAATGCCATGACCCTTTAATACAGTTCCTCATGTTGTGGTGACCCCCAACCATAAAATTATTCCTAAAACCATTGAAAATATGTGTTTTCGGATGGTCTTAAGCGACCCCTGTAAAAGGGTCGTTCGACCCCCAAAGGGGTCCCGACCCACAGGTTGAGAACCACTGCTCTATGGCAAGGGACAGGTTTTCCGTTTGGCTCCACAATTGATAGGGGTTTCGGTTAGGACAGGTGGAGGGAAAAGGATACTGCGCAAGGAGGAAACTCTATGGTGGGGGAACTGGACTTCCGGTCAGCTCCAGAATTGAATGCGGGGCTTCCAGTTACGACCTTTGTGGCTCTTTGAGTGTTTAAGGTTGCCAACCCCTGTCCCATAATATCTGCCAAGCCAATTCAATCCTGCAGGGTACCTTCAAGTAAGTAATGTCTATTCAGAACCTGGAAGGCCCCCTTCTCTGTAGCAGTGCCTGCCCTCTGGGATGTGGTTCTGCTCCCCAAGGTCTGGATGGCCCCAATTCTGCTGTTCTTTATAAGAGCCATGAAGACTTGGTTCTTCACCCAGGCCTTTGAAGTGAGAGTGGAAGATCCCTCACTTCATCGCACTTTCTGTCTTTTATCTTTATTTTTATATTGATTTTATTGCAACTCTTTTGTTTGTTGTGAGCTGCCCAGAGTTGTTGAGAATGATGACAATATGCTGAGTAAGTGACAAGGGCAGGCAGACCAGGAGCATCCCTAGGAAAGTATTGTAGTGGAAAAATGTATTCCTGCTTTAAGAACCGGGAGAAGGAGCTCAAAAGAGGATAAATCAAGGATCCCACCTGAATGCTGAAACTGATAGAGAACTGTGAAGAAAGAAAGGTGGTCAGAAATCAGATTCCAAGAGATCTCTTGAAACTTAAGGTGTGGGGAGGGGGGAGACTGACAAATAATTGCCATTTGTGCAAAGAGAGACAGTAAGAGGCAAATAGGATTCAGAGGAAAAGGGACACGGGAGACCCCTGAAGGGAGAAAATCAGTGTTCTCCTCTGCATAAGGAAGGGAGGGAGGAAATGAGTAGGGCAGATTTGTGTGTGACGTTTTCATAATATATTTTACATACCGCTATTTAAAGTACACTGACAGGTCGCTTATCAACCCTTCTTAGTGCAATATTAATGCAATATCAGGGGTTTTCAACTCAATTGTACAGAATGTGAAGAATGTGTGTTTTTGTTTTTTAATGTTTAATGTACACTGAAGATGGCATTTAATTTCATTGTACGAGGTGCAATGACAAAGTAAACTAATTAACTTAGCTTCTATCCTTTTGCAAGATAGAGAAACCCCCAAGAGACCCCCACCCCCACCGCGCCTTTCCCTTTCCTTTTTCCCGCCCCGACAGCTTTCCCTGAATGTGGTAACGAGCACTAGACCTCATGCGGATTCCCAGCACGCGTCCTTTCCTACCCTCTTGTGCTTCTTCTTGTAGAGACGAGAGGCGCCTGGTTACGATCCCAGACGATCCGCTTCTGCTGCGAGAGGCAGGCACAGCGGCACGAGCCAATCGCCGTTTCTCGCTGGAGGCTCCCGGGTGGGGGCGGGACGAGGAGACGTCAGTCACCATGGACAGCGCCTACAGTAGCCCGGCCTCGCTCTTTAGACCTCTTCCGCACCCCCCACCTCACCCCGTTTTTCCCTTTCTCCGTCTGGAATTGTAAACCTGTAGTATGCTTCCTTTTGCAAGGAAGGGTTACTCCGAAAGAAATCGGACACCACACTATCCAAACAGTGCCGAGACTGGGGAATTTTCACAAGTGACAAAGATCTTTAAACTAGACTTGGGACTATATTACTCGTAGGGGGACAACGGAGATGGCTGCAATGGGGGAAAGTGACGCTTTGGACGAGATTTCCCTTTTAGAATATTTTTATGTGGGGCTCTCTTTTTATTTTTATTCCCCCCTCCCTTAAACACATTTTACAAGTTTCCTGTCTCAAAATACCCTTCACCAACCTTTTCTCATCCTAAAAAAAAAAAGGAAAAGGAAAAGCTAAGTAGGGTCAGATCTGCCACCCATTTAAGCAATCTATTTTTGGCAACAAGATCAAAAAGGATTCCGGGGATCACACAAAAGCTTGGATTGCAGTCCTGGGACCACAGGCAGCTCTCCTGTCAAGGGAAAGAAAAAGATCAATCCGGACTAAACATAAGAACAATTGCTAGGCAATGGATTATGAAAGAAAAGAAATTAATTGAAGAATGAAGGTACATGCAGGCTTTATATTTGAAAAAAAGGGTTGCTGGGGATCAATTTAAATATCAGTTTTGAAAGTGCCTGCCAAGTTTGGATTTCTCCATACAATTAAATAAATAATTCTAATAAGCTAGGAATGTAAATTCTTTTAGTTAGTTCACATGAATATTACTTGCACTAATACTGAAAAGTACTTTTCCTCAACTATATCCAATTTACTTGAAGAAAACCAGAGCTCAGCTTCTTCCCTTTCTCCTCTAGTCATCTTCAAGCAAGTATATACTGAATGAGAGCCTACCCTTGAACATAGCTTGGCAGTGTCAGGTGATCAAACATAAAAAAGGCAGCTGCATAAATATTTACATCCTGATGCATTTTAATAAATCAATCACATTCTCAGGAGAGTTTTGGATGACAAGATGCTTCAAACAGTCTGCCAAGCAGCACTGGAGGAAATCTCTTTGACAATAAGACAGATTTCTCCGAACATGTCAAGATATAACTTCTGCTGCAGCTCTGCATATGTTTGTCTGTAATGATGCATGCATATACATCGTGGCATTTTCCTATGTGTATTTTTATGTCTCTGCAATCGTCAGCTCAAAATGCAACTACCAGAAGAAGGTTTCCTAAAACCAGGATTACATTATTCTCATTGCGGACCATCTAGGCTGGTTGCCAATTTACTTTGGAATGTTGGTTTTGATGTTTTGGATTCTAAGGAGCACAGAGACATAATATTCTCTCCTTTCACAAGGACTTGCCGGAGAAATCCATTCCATTAAGGGCATCCATTATGAATGCCCTCCTTTGCATTCTCCTAACATTTGAGGCTCAACAAATGGACATGAAAAAAAAGAGCACTTTCCCAGTTGTACCAACCATTTACTCTTCTGTTGCGATTATGGGCCACTGGACAAATCAGTGAGTCTCAAAATGTAGTCCACTAGCCTGCTGCCAGCTCCCCATGTTTCCAGGCCAGAGCACACTCATCTCTTCAGAAGTTGCAGAGCAATGGAAAGACATTGAAATAAACAGCCTCCCTGTTAAACAAAATATTCCTCTTTGCATTTTTAATAGCACAAGAGTTGTGCTTTGGAGTGAATAATTTGAAGATTGTTTGCATTGCCTAAACTTTTAAAAGTCTAGTTTAACTAAATATTGGCTCCAAAACTGAATCCAAAATTATTTACCATATTTTGTGTCTCCACGACACATAACAATAACCCTTAGTACAAGCTTGCTCTTCAAGCATGTTCTTTGGTAGAAATCACTGAGTTCTAAGGGGCTGGGTGGCTGGATCTCTGGCAGAAGGAAAGATCTTGTTTAGATACTGTATTTTTCATCAACTTGTCCTATTTCCATTTTTGCTTGGGGACACATGAGGATCTAAACCCAGCTTTCTCTAATACAAGTCTAGAACTTTAATCATTGCTCTACACTGTTGCTGCAATAATATTGTGTGTATAATCATCCAAATGGCTGGTACCCCAGAAAGCTGCTTTTCCAAAAGGAAGCAATGTCCCGTGGCTTACTTAGGGGTTATGCCTTGATTGCACCAGGATATGCACAGAGTGGACTCTGCAATATGCCCCCATGAAAATCTGGATTACAGCCGGTATATCTGCTAAAATGGGACTGCTAGAGAATTGCTCTAGGCAGCTAAGCTAGGGTTGGCTGTGTTTTTTGGATTCATCAATGCCAACTGATGTACTTAAATGCTCTGCATTAGACTTGCTCTTCTCACCCCTGTAATCCCCATTCAATATATTGATCTTGGCCATCTCCTGGCCTTGTGTCAAGGCTGAAAAAAATGGGCTGGATGCTGCTGGCCCACACAGTGCATTTTAGCAGAGATCACTTCTGGAGTCCTTGTGTCCCTGACCACAAGGGCCCATATAGGATTTTTTTATTGTGAAATCTCCAAGATAAAAGTGAAATTGGAAAGTAAGTGTACAGGGCTGCTAAAGCAATTTATGCTCCAAATTTCTCTGGGAAAAAAAATCACACTTATTTTTGCAGACTTCCAGTTAAGAAAATCTTAATCATTTAGGAGTTACCTCCTGCTCTAATTAACCACAATATGTGGTGACATCATAGTTTATTGAATTAAATCTAGTGGGCTTCATGTTTCCCTCATGGGAGCCACGATCAATTCACATCACTTACAGTTTTCCTTGCCCCCCCCCCCCCCCACAGTAACTTGGAAAAGGAATATATTATATTCTTTCAGGGAAAACAAAGAAGCAGGCTCCAGCTTTGTTAGTGATTGCAGCTTAAGCCCAGGGAAATCCTGCATCCAGACATAATTAAAATGGAAATCTGAATCTTCTGCTGGTTTAAAGGCACAACTCAAAACACTGGCATCATTCTATTATGCAAGTTGCATTTTCTAGTTAAATAAACCTCTATTTTAAATTATTATCATGCAATACCTTGGCACGGAAAGATGCTGTAGTAGAATCTGTTCCTGGATCAGATTTGCCTGATTTCTAATGATCCTGCTGCCTTTAATGCTGGTCATTTTCCTTTTATTTGTTTAATGGGTGGTTCTGTTAATAGATTAATATACTTTTCTTGGAATCCATTGATTTTCTTGTTCAAATTACAGCAATGGGCAATGTCTGAGCTGGCATGACTCTCTTATAATTTGTGTCACTTTCATATCCAAGATAGGCAGATGAAGCATTAGGGGAGTTTTGCCTAAGACATACCAGCCAGAATTTGAACCTGTCTCCCACTTTCACAGTAATTTGATGTCAGTGTAACTACCACACTATCCAGCCTCTATGCATATTTTGTTGATTAGTTTTTTAATGGTCACATGCATTGCATTTTCTGTAGTGCTTTTGTACACTATCAAGTAGAGGAACTTAAAAACTAACACATTCATATGCAAATGCTTCCAATGTAACACCCTTTGTTGGTTTTTCTGTGGCTGACAACTTCAGCTACTCCCTTCTGCATTCTTTTAACTAACATAAAGAACAGGATTCCGCCTGAACACCAAACGGATCCAAATGCTGACCAAGGGCATTTGGGGTAAACAGGCAATGCCCCACAGCCCTTGACGGCATCAAACTAACTGATGTGTGACCATACAAGATATCACTGCTCTGAGCCTGATGTCTGAAGGAGCTGCCTTGCTGTAGATAGCAGTAAGGCTATCACAGTCTGTAACCCTGGATCATAATAGTCTATCAGTGTATCAGAAATAGGATGACCTGTTCCTAAGAACATTAAAGAACAGCATTAAGCTGTTCTAAAACTGATTCTACAGAGACTTCAGTGACACAGCTGACTTCCTTCAGGGTAAGTGGATTGTGGATGTATCTTGTAAAAGACTAGAAGCATAAAGCTCTACATAACAACAGAGCTGTGGTCTCAGATGTCCCTGGCAAACCTATTACTGTAGTTATTTTCCCTTGGGACAAGAGACTGCCTGCAAGCAGATACATGTCTAACTTTTGTCTCCTTGGCAATGGAAGACCCATATTTGCAAATCTACTCCCCAGCTGGAGACCATGGTTTAGAATTTCCATGACAACTAGACCTCATGTGTTGGAATATCTTGCAAAAATGTGTGGGGAAAATTTGACCATGGCCACATAAATCTAAAGCTTCAGTTTTCAGTTTCTGCCTCCATAGCAACATGCTAGTGTTTCAGCATTTCCTGCCTTAATTATGCCTTGTGGCATGGAAGAGGCAGTTCAGCTTGGCCTAGGCAAGGGAGGCCTAAATAGACTTCAAGGAACTGTTTCCCTGTTTCTGCCTCCTTTTGTTCTCTTTACAAATTTTCACCTTCAACCTCTTCTACTGCCACATACAGGCAGTCCTTGATTATCACTGTTTAGTGCACGAGTGTCAAACATGCAGTGTCACATTGCCATCACATGATGTATTGCAATGTTTTTTCCCTTTGCAATGCTGGGGTGGGCGTGGCCTGCATGTGACACATCTGGCCTGGAGGCTGCCAGTTTGACACCCCTGGCTTTAGTGGATGGTTACCACAGAATAAGTCATTTATGACCCGTTCTTGAAGTTACAACCATTATACTACCCTGTAATCACATAACAATTAGGTGCTTAGCAATTGTCTCATATTTGCACCACTTGCAGCATTCTATTGTCACAAATTTGCAACCCTCCCAGCCAGTTCCCAACAAGCAACATCAGTTGGGGAAGCTGGATCCACTTAATGACTGCATGATTCATTGCGATAAAAATGGTCATAAAATTGGGTCCAATGACATGATGATTTGTTTAACAACTGCATTGCGTAGCGACTGACATTCTGATCCCAATTGTGGTCATAAATCAAGGACTATCTGTAGCCATCATTCTAAATAGCCCTCATATATACACCGTATATACACATATAATTCTCAATAGCTTCCATTTCAGCATGATAGTGAGGCACTCAAACCTAAGTTTTTTAGCTTCACTGGTTAGTTCTAGAAAGGAAGTCCTTTGGTTGTTATTAATACAAGAATAATTTTGAGCAAAAAAAGTCAGTTTTGTAGGCAGGCTTACCAAGGTACAATCTAGAAAAGAACATTTTTTTAGTTTGGCTTGTAAAAAGTGGGTTCAATAATTGTATCAGCAATTGTAGGGTTCATTACAAAATTATAATCATTCACCTTACTTCTTTAGTCTTCCCTAGGAAAGCAGAAGTAATTAGAACTATTCATAAGTGTTGGAAGAAAAGACCAACATCAGAATTTTACCACCAGAATTGTTTTATCTTAGACTTGGAACTTGTTTTTAGATAAACTGCACATCTTATATTTATGGGAACAATCTTTCTGCTAGTTGGGGACTTACCTTGACCCTGAAGTCTCCTCACTCTAGGAGGAACTCGGTCTGTGATAAGGCTGCTTTAAAGACCAGGTAGAACCATGCGGGTTTTCAGGATCTCCTGATTCTGATGAGTTGGGAGCTGCTCCATCTGCAGGACAGCACATCGAAGAAGTAGCCAGAAATTCTGTCCTGTAGCAGGTTACATCACAGCTATCCCAAGCAGCAATGGTCAGGGCTAGTCCAAAACAGCATTGAAGGAAAAGATGGCAACTTTTCTCTTACTTTATGTGTAAAGCTACTTGGAATGGCATTTGAATCTAATTCCACTCTTGGTGAGATGACACTGTGCCTGAAAGCACAAGGTTAAACTTAGAAGTTAGGCCATACTGAACATGTAGCAGTTGCCCTTATTCCCACTTGCTGCAATCAGAGGTAACCATGTCATTCTGCCACATGTTAGAGCCAGTTATACCAGTGATATTGTTAGCTTCTTGAAATATTGCCCTCCTTCTTAGAGGAACTCGGGAACATAAGATGGGTGAAGAAACACTTGGAGTGGTGAGGGCAGAAATTGAGAAGTGTAACAAAACGTGGGCCTTAGCTCAGATTTCAGCCTGTTGTGCAAAGGAGAATGGCAAAGGAGAATGATTTCCCTGCCTTTATTGCATTTGTGAGGTGTTGGCCTACTGCACTATTCAAAATACCCCAATGACCCTTTTAAGGTGGGAGTGACCAGAAGAACCAATTAATGTAAACTGTGATCATCTGACAGAGCATTTTGTGGATTACGGTTAGGATGAGCATTTTATGGATAAAAGCACTCACATTCACTGAGAAGCAGAAATCGATAGGACTCCTTGAAATGACAGAGCCAGCATTTGCAATGTTACCAGAGAGGTTTTGAGCCTGTGGACTTTGAAGAAGTCAATGAGTTTTTTTCTGTAATCTTAGCTCCAGCACATTTATTTATGAATTTATAAACCACTTCAAGTCAACTGAAGAGAATGCAAAAGCAACAGCTGAGGCAATACAGTGCATAGATTGGAGGCCAAATCCTGTCCCACTGACTGTAAAAATGGCTAGAAAGAACACAAAGAATCAGATCCAGGAGATGATTAATGCCTTTTTGAGAGTGGAAGAGATTTCAATAGCTTTGAAGCAAGTGCTGCTTATCTATCTTCAACAAGCCAGACCTGGATCCAGTGGTGGGATTCAAATTTTTTTACTACCGGTTCTGTGGGCATGGTTTGGTGGGCGTGGCAGGGGAAGGATACTGTAAAATCTCCATTCCCTCCCCACTCCAGGGGAAGGTTACTGCAAAATCCCCATTTCCTCCCAATCAACTGGGACTTGGGAGGCAGAGAATAGATGGGGTCAGGGCCAGTCAGAGTTGGTATTTACTGGTTCTCCGAACTACTCAAAATTTCCATTACCGGTTCTTCAGAACTGGTCAGAACCTGCTGAATACCACCTCTGCCTGAATCCAACATCTGCTCTCCAATCTCCTCTTTTTGGGGAAAGTTATTGAGAAAGTGATGAGATGAAAGTTACAAAGAGTTTTGAAAGATATAGGTTATCTGGATCTATGGCAGTCTTTCCTCAAGCCTGGATATGGGATATAAACCACTCTGGTCATTCTCACTAATGACTTTTCAGCAGGATTTGGGTTGTGGGAGCAGGGTCATTCCAGTCCTGCTGAACTTCCCTATGGCTTTTCATAATAACCACGGTTATTTCTCTGGATCACCTATGAGGTTCTATATACAATTTGATTCCATTAGTTTGGTATAAGTTATCATCAATGAGCAGAATGTATCAGTTATACATCTTGAGCCTGAGCTAAGTAGGCAATGTAGGCAGTAGGCGTTCTAACCTGGTGCATGAAGCTGCTGGGGTTCGGATGGGTAGAAATAGCTTCAGACTCAACCCAACCCTAACTTTGGATTCAGAAGACTTTTGCTTCCTGAACATTACCAACTGGCTTGTGCTTCTCGAGTAAGTGAAGGCCAAGACCTGGGGCTCATGCTTTTCCTGTAACCCGTTTTACAGAGGTAAAAAAATATTTTAAATATAAAGAACATCTGATGAACTATTTTGAGACAGAAATTGGTTCAGGGGTAGATTCCAATGATCTTTAGTTTTTGTTATGTTTGTTCTTTCTTTAGTCAAGAGCATCCTTGGTGGGTGGGGGGAGGGACAGCTGTGGATGTGGCCTTAGACTGAGACCCTTGGAAGACAGTAAAGCAAGAAAAGGGGACATTTCCACTGTGAAATATTTCTTGGATCCTGATCTGGGAAAAGAATGGGGAAAGTTGTGTTCTATTCCTTCCCCTAGGCAAGGAAGCCAAATTGGATGATTTCATATCAGTCATTTTCTCTCATCTCTAGGTAGAAGGTGATGGCAAACAGCTTCTGAAAATGTTGCCAAGAAAACTGTGGGGACTTGTCCATGTCACCAGAAGACAACATTGATTTTTTAAAAAATCTACAAAACATTGTTTTATAACAAATTGGTATGTTTTTAAAAGGGCATGAGCCTTGGTGTAATTCTTCTCCTCTTCCTATGCTAAGAGTGTAATGGCAGCTACTGAAAGTTCTGATTCACTCAAAGGGATCACCAGCTTGCTGCAAGAAATATACAGATATACTAGCATGTTCTTTTTTTAAAAAAGTTTTTTTTTATTTTGAACACATTAAAACAAGACACAAACACACAACATTTATATACATATCACTTATTCCTTCAGCTATTTCAAGGTGATCCTTTCTTGCTATTTACATCTATTTACACATATTTTAAATTTTGTCTTATTCAACAATTATTTTCCATCTTTTTTTATTTCGTCTACATTGTACCTCGATCTTCAACGTTTTTTCCCCTCTCTCCTTTATTCCTCTTTCTCATTTTTCCTATTCTTCAACCATTCATACCTTCTACACCACACTTTGTAATATTCTGTATCCTCTTTCTCCTTGAGTTCTTTTGTTAGTTTGTCCATCTCTGCGCATTCTAAAACTTGGTATAGTTTTCTATGGAAATCCCTAGTAGAAACTGCTCAGGTTCTCCCTTTATTGAATTCTGAATTATTTCCTCTATCCACTTTTTAACTTTAGCCCAGAATTTCCTTGCCACTGGGCAAGTCCACCAGAGGTGATAATATGTTCCATAGTTACTCTTACATTTTCAGCATTTCGGTGATTACTAGGAAACATTTTCGCTATTCTAGCTGGTGGAAAGTGCCATCTATGAAACATTTTCATCTAGTTTTCCTTGTATGCCGTTGATGTTGTCAATTTCATATTTGTTTTCCACATCTTTTCCCACTTCTCTAATTCTATTACGTGATTGAAATTCCTTGCCCATTTGATCATAGTATCTTTCACTATTTCCTCTTCCATTTTATACCGCAATAAAAATTTATATATTTTATTAATTATTTTTTGTTCCCTCCCATATACAATTTTATCCAGTTCATTTTGCTCTAATTGTACCTGATCTATCTTTTTATCTTCTGTGTATTTTGATTTTATTTGTAAGTATGTCCACCATTCAACTTCCCTATTCAAATCCTGTTCCAGTTCTTGTTTTGTTTTTAATTTTCCCAAATCATTTAATATATCCCTGTATCTAATTATTTTGGTCCAGTCTACTAAATTTGGGTGTGTTAATGTTTCGTTGGGAGAAATCCAAAGCGGTATTCTTGTATAGTGCTGCTTTTTGATTTTATTCCAAATTAATAATAATGAATTTCTAATTATATGCCTTCTAAAATATCCATGAGTTTTTTGCTTTTCACCCCATAAGAAAGCATGCCATCTGTCTGTAAATCGTGTCCTTCTGTTGTTAAGATTGTTTTATTTCCCAACTCCATCCATTCCTTTAACCATATTAGGCATGCTGCTTGGTAATAAATCTCCCAATCCGGAAATGCTACTCTTCCTCTATCCCTGGTATCTTGTAATGTTTTTAATCTAATTCTAGGTTTTTTCCCTTGCCATATAAATTTTGAGGTCAATCTATTTAATAAATCAAAAAAACTTTTTTCTATTTTTATCGGTAAATTTTGGGCAGGATATTCATTTTTATTGCCGCCACTCTTCCCATCCATGAAATTTGAAGATTTTTCCAATTTTCCAAATCTTTTCCAATTTGCAGTATTAATTTGTCATAATTTTCCTTTTTGATTGAGGAGCCTCTTGCTGTTAGCCAAATCCCTAAATACTATTTTCTAATTCTATCTCTTGTTTTTTTGTAAGATTTTTGGTTAGCAATTTGGATTTATTTCTATTAATTTTTAAACCTGCCACTTCGCCAAATTCTTCTATTTTTTTAATTAGTTTGGGGCCTGATTTTAGAAGTTCCTCAATTATAAAGACCATATCGTCTGCAAAGGCTTGCAATTTGTACTCCTCATTTTTTATTGTCACTCCTTTTATTTCTCGATCTTCCCTAATTTCTTTTAAGAGTGGGTCCAATGATAATATAAAGAGAAGTGGGGAAAGTGGGCATCCTTGTCTCACTCCTTTTGTTATCTCAAATCCGTCTGTCATATCTTGATTCATAATTATTCTTGCAGTTTATTTTGAATATATTTTTTCAATCATTTTTTCAAATTTTGAGCCAAATTCCATTTTTTTAATTTGTTGTATCATAAATCTCCCATTCAAATTATCAAAAGCTTTTTGGGCATCAAGGAAAACCAGTGAAACTTGTTTCTCTGGGTGTGCTTCATAAAACTCTAATATATCGATTATGATGCATGTGTTGTTTTTAATTTGTCGGCTTGGCAAAAAACCATTTTGTGTATGGTTTTTTGCCAGGACGACTATATATGTTTATTTAGAATCATTTTTAACATTTCAGCAATTACTGAATATATGTTTTATAATCAGAATTCAATAAAGGGATAGGCCTGTAATTTTGTATTAATTGCTGTTCTGAATCCTCCTTGTATATAAGTGTGATTAGTGCTTCTGTTCATGTTTTGGGTATTTTTGTCTCCTGTAGTGCTTCATTGAATATTTCTAGCATTAATCCTCCTATCTGTTTTTGTATACCCCTGTATAATTCAATGGGTATTCCATCTGGTCCTGGTGTCTTATTGTTTTTTTGCTTTTTTATTGCAATTCCAAATTCTGTTTCAGAGATTGGTCTATTCAGTACTTCTTTCTGTTCCTCCATAAGATTACATACATTTGTTTTCTCTAGATATTCTTTGATTTCTGCTTCTATCGTTTCTTCCTGAGTGTATAATTTGGAGGAAAAAGTATGTATTATTCGTTTCTTGTCTTCTCTTTTATATCGGATTTTCTCCTCCTCATCTTTCGACTGTTATATTGTTCTTTTATCTTTTTCCTTTTTTAGCTTATAAACTAACCACCTGCTCATTTTGTTTGCATGCTCGAAGTAATTTTGTTTTGCCATCTTTATTTTAAATGCCACTTCTTCTTGGGTTATCAGATTTAGTTTGTGTTTAATTATTCTCCTTTCCTCTTTTACTTTTTTATTTTGGGGGTCTTTAGCATGTTCTTTATGGTCCTTTGTTGCATGTAAATGTCTTCCTTTTTAAACCAAAAACCTCCTGACCAAATCAAATGGTACTCTGTTTTGTCAAGTAACATTAGTTAAACTGCTTTCCTGAAGCTTTAAATTGTTATTTGTTAGATATGCAATCCTGTTATATGGGTGAATTTCTACTAAAAATTGTTAATAGTTTAGAAAAGCAGTACTTGAAACAAAGACCATAGATTGGCTAGAAATGATGTCACCAAGCTTTTTTTTATTGCTGATTCTTCATTCCCCTGAAAGAAACGTTGGGTTTATGTCTTTGAGCGAGACCTGCTCTGTGACTTGTTTTGAAGGGAAAAGAATGTCACTAACTGACATACTTATTATTTTAATAAAAGCTGCCTACTTTTATTAAAATATACTGGAGCTCCTCTGGACCAGTCATGTCAATCTCTATGCTAATTTAAGAAAAACGCTGAGATGCTAGAAATCTGATTGATCCTGACGCACATGATGCTTGAAAATGACATTGTGTTCCTACTTTTATATTTTCCCTGGAGAGTCAGTCATAGGATGATTTTCTGATGGATTTGTATTAGCTCAGCCTGGTGTCCGCAACACAGAGGGGTGTTATTCTTTGAGCAATTGCCCTAGCCACATTAAATACATATGTGTGTCACAAGAATTAAACGACATTCCATAATGAATGCTGGGACACAGCATTATAACATAAAAAGAATGCCTTGGAGCATGTGACAAGTTTATTTCATTTCGCCTAATCTTTCCCCTTGACAGACACATTTTAGATTAAGAATGTCTGAACTTTAACCACTGAAAGTGGACCAAATATAATGGTGTGTTGTGTCAACTTTGCTAAAGAAGGTTGGGGTGAGGAAGTCAACAAACACTGTGAGAATGGACTTGGTATAGAAAATGAACAAGTGGTTTTTTTCGGAATTGCTTATCTGATTCTGTAGCTTTGGAAATAGGGAGAAAACAGTGTTGGCTATATGCATCTGTTCGAATCAAATCTATATTCCTTTTCAGAATCAAATTCGTCAGTTGTCCATCAGCCTTATTCAAAACAAACATGCATAAAAATATAGCTTAAAGTAATGCACCTTGCCTCCAAGGAGGTATGCTGTACTTCAGTGGCCCCCAACTTTATGGGCACCAGGGACCGGTTCTGTGGAGAAAGAAATCAGCTGCCTGCATCCCACAGATGGAGCTTCGCCTGTTTGCGTGGCTCGGTTTCTGGCATGCCGCGGCCCAGTGCTGGGCCACAGACCGGGGTTTGGGGACCCCTGCTGTACTTAATATCCTCTCAAACTTGGAAATCTTTGCTGTATAGGGTACATGAGTCCTAGGTTCTTCTTATCTACCCAGTCCAGCATGAAAACACAAACAGGTTATAAACATTTTATCCTTTCTTCTGAAAAATATCCTGTCTAGCCTACAGAATGCCTGCAGAATTTCAGGAGTGAGCTTTGAAGGTAAACAGCGTCTGCAATGATTTTTGGGTCTCCAGCATTAGAGAACAAGCTGTAGCCGCCAGCAGGCTGGCCTAGCTACCTCTTTGTCTGATTTCTTTCTCTTTTCCTCTAATGGTGGGTCAGAGGCCAAATTCCCTTTCTTTCATTATGGAGCCTGCCTTGCCTGCACTTCTAACTTTAATAATAAATCACCTGCATGAATATTTTATCAAAGCTAATTTTTGAGGGTGGGTGGGAACCCAGGCCATCTCCATTTGCTTTCAGGCTTAATTTTTCTGGGCATAGAAAAATCATCGGGCACAGAAGAAACATTTCTGCCCCACCACTGCTCTGCTCTCACTATAAGAAAACGGCATTATTTTGTCTGTTCATCTAATATACTGGGTTGGAGCAGTACAGTAGGCAATAAATGTTACAGATTCAAATCTCTCCCCTAACTCACTTCTCAGACATAGACAGTCAATTATGTTGTAGTTCTCCATTTCTCTGCAACATTGGATGTGTGTTGAGGTAATATTGATTGGCCTTGCAGAATTTTCTCTGAGAGGTTAGCTTGAAGTGTTCTGATTATTGAAATGTACTCTTTTGGATCTTAAGTGTATAGCCTATGCAATGTGCCAAAGGCCATTGTGGTTTTGTTTGTATGTAGGTTGTGCTTTTTGAACAGTATAGGATAAAACCATATTGCATTCTGTGGCAACCTGACAAGATGAGGGGAGAATTCCACCACTATCAATGCCACTCTGATCTTACCAGGCTTTTTTTAAAAAATCTAAGCAAATGGAAGAATATGACAGAATAACTCTGTTTATAAATAGTCCTCACTTACCAGCCACCGTAGGGAACAGCAACTCCATTGCTAGGGGGAGCTGTTGTTAAAGAGTGATGTCACATAACCACACTGACTTGCAACATTAGTTCCAACTGCAGTTGTTAAGCGAATTGCCACAGGCGGAGTAACATCACGTGACTGTGGCTTGCAACTTCCTGCCAGCTTTCTCACTGACTTTGCTTGTCAGAAGCTGGCTGTGACTGTGTATCTGTGGAGATTCTCAGTCATCCAGGTCATAGTTGTCTCAAAGGTGCTTTTTTTCTGGACTGTTTTTTTTCTTTGAGGAAGAAGAAAACATTTCACTTCTTATCCAAGAAATTTTATCAGTTGTGATGGCGGGCGATGGAAGGATAGGTACTGACAGTTGAGACTAGATGGTGGGGGTGGGTGGGGGGATGGAAGGATAGGTTTTGACAGGATGGCAGGGGGAGGGGAGGATGGAAAGACTGCAAAGAAATACAATCCATATCCTAGTTCCGTGATGGCGAACCTATGGCACGTGTGCCCAAAGTGGCATGCGGAGCGATGTCACTTGGCATGTAGGGTGTTGCCCGTTCCTCTTCCAGGTGTCTGGTGCGCATGTGCACGCGACAATCAGCTGGCCTTTGTGCGTGCGGCAGTGGCAGAGCTGGTCTTCCACTTTCCAGTATAAGCATGCATGCCAGCCAGCTGATTGGCGTGTGTGCATGCACGGCAGTAACCAGAAGACTTGCTGGAAACCAGAAGTACCTTATCTGGCACGCACATGCCCCCTGGGCAGCTCCTCTTCCTGGTCACAGCCCTGATGAATGCGTGAAGTGCTTCCTTTTTGGCATTTGGTGCCATCCACGCGCATGCACGCTCCCTTTTTGGCACTGAAAAGGTTCGCCATCACTTTCCTAGTTTCACATGCCTATAGCTGTCAGACCGGGGGGGATCACTAGATGGCAGCAAATAGTCCATGTTTTCTTTATCTTTGCTGCTACCTAATAGTTGCTGGGATTTTTTTAACCTCAGGTATGATAAATGTATACATGGCCAATACTACTGCTCATTTTTGTTCTCTGTAGACGAACCCTGAAAAAGGACAACTGATCTGTCACACAGCAGAAGATGATGACCTATGCCCAAGCATACTTCATTGAGTGGTCTTTTCTCCCATTCATATTTTTAGGATTTTAGGAAATGTTTTAATAATGCAAAGAAGGCTGAAACTTGGTATAAACAAATAAGGAGCATATGGAACTAGACTGCATTAACCTCCTCTCTGCAATGTGTAAACATAGTTGAAAATCTCACCAAGTTCTGCTCAGGTTTTTTATTGATGCCTTTAGATCAGGGGTCTCCAACCATGGCAACTTTAAGACTTGTGGACTTCAACTCCCAGAATTCCTCAGCCAGCTGGCTGAGGAATTCTGGGAGTTGAAGTCCACAAGTCTTAAAGTTGCTACAGTTGGAGACCCCTGCTTTAGATTGTGGCCAACATCAGCAGCACAGCCATGGCTTTCTCCTCTTGGTTTCTCCGCTGTAGCTTCTTCACCAATATTTTTTATCTTAATCTTTTGAAATTCTACCCTTTGCCAAATCAGGATGTATCTGGATTCATCTTGTACACACAAGGAACCCTGAGAGAATTTGGTAATGGGAAACGGTGAAATAACCATCAGACTAATCCCAGGGTTCCCTAACATGGATAAGGAAGGCCAGCTTGCCATTCTGGAAGACTTTGTTCTCCTTCTCCATTTCCTATGGGGCAAGGGGTCAGAAAATGCTCAATAATGCAAGACAGCTCTGAACCTATCTCAGGGTACTGTGACAAGGATAGTATATAGAAGGACTTCTTTAAAATTCAACGTTTTTTATCACAGTTGCCTTGCTCTCTGTATCTTCATTAGCTTCTTTTATTCCTCTTCCCTCTCTGACTTGTAACTGTGACGATAACAGGTAGTAGATGATCCAGAATGAGAAAAGCCAGAGAAGCAGAATATCAATGGGAGGCCTAACCAATGGTAAAAAGGCTAATGATTAATCCTAAATTGAGGCAATTACTGGCTTGATAGAAACCTGCTTCATAAAGGCTTATTTCTTGAGGGGTGGTAATTGGAGCTGTCCCTCATCCGATTGCAGGGGGACCGTGCATAATTAATGGTTGCATGAATCCCCTCCAAAGGGAAAAGCAGAGGCTGCATTAGAACCCATTTTCTTGCTAGGCTACTTTTCTATATGAAGGGTTTAAAACTATTATATTCACAGGTAGTCCTCAACTTACAAACACAATTAGGACCACAATTTTCATTGCCCAGAAGTCAGTTGTTAAGTGAGTCATGCCCAATTTTATGACCTTTTTGGCCGCGGTTGTTAAGCTAAGCACTGCAGTTAAGTGAATCCATTTTTCCCCATTGACTTTGTTTGCTTGTTTTCGGGAAGCTGGCTGGGAAGGTCTCAAATGGCAATCACATGATCCCAGATCACTGCAATCATCGTGAATACATGCTGGTTGCAAAGGACCCACATTTTTATTATGTGACTGCAACAGGGAATGCTGCAACAGTTTGTAAGTGTGAGGTGTGGCACATTAGTTTTGTCTCGTTCTTTGTCCCCCTTGTTCTTTCTTTTGGAGGATTTCATTGATTTCATTGTAGAATCATAAAATCATAGGACTGGAAGGCACCTTTTCTAGTCCAACCATCTGCCCAAGGCAGGAGTCCTTATTCCATCCCAGACAAATGGCTGTCCAAACTTTTCTTGGAAGCCTCCAACAATGGAGCACCCACAGCTCCAGAAGGATAGCTGTTCCATTAGTTAATTATTCTCACTTTCAGGAAATTTCTCCTTAGTTCAAGGTTGGCTCTCTCTTTGATTAGCTTTCATCCATTGCTTCTCGTCCTGCCCTCATGTGTTTCGGAGAATATGTTAACCTCCTCTGTTCTATGACAGCCCCTTAAGTCCTAGAAGACAGCTATCAAGTCACCCCTAATCTTTCTCTTTGTTAGGTTAAACACCCCTAATTCCCTTATCCCTTCATCATACAATTTACCTCCAGACCCTTTGTTCTGCTCCAGACCCAGCATCTTTGTTGCTCTACACTCTTTCTAGGGTCTCAGCATCTTTTTAGTATCATGGCAACCAGAACTGGGCACAGTATTCCAAGTGCAGCCTCACTAGTGCAGTATAGAGTAATACTATCACTTCTCATGATTTTGATGCCCTCTGTTGATGCAGCCTAGGACTGTGTTGACTTTTTTGGCAGCTGTAGCATACTGCTGGCTCATACTTAAGTGGTAGTCCACTAGGACACCTAGATCTATCTCACAGTGTTGGCCAGTACCATCTGTTTTGTACCTGTGCATTTAGTTTTTTGTGTTTAAGTGTAGGATCTTACTTTTTTCCCCACTGAACTGCATTGCTGGATCAGGCCTAATGCTCAAATGTCTCAAGATTCTTCTGAAATTTGAGTCTATTTTCCAATGTTTTGGCAATTCCTCCCAATGTCATCTACTAATTTGATGAGCTCTCCTTTTATTCCCCTCATTAGAATCTAGATCTAGATCCTTTATGAAGATGTTGCAGAGTACTGGGCCTAAGACAGAACCTTGAGGTACCCCATTGCATCCTTGCCTCCACCTAGATTGAAAACTACATGCTAGGTGTGGTTGGTTAGCTAACTGTGAATCCATCTGGTGATCGTACTGTCTATCCCACATTGTTGTATCAAGAGATAGGCTGTGGTCTACTTTGTCAAATGCCATACTAAAGTCTAAGTAAACTATATCCACAACATTTCCCTGATTCAATTATTTAGTCACTTTATCCAAGAAGGCAATAATGTATGTCTGGCATAATCCGTTTTTATCAAACACATGCTGGCTTTTCATGATTGCCTTGTTCATTTCTAGGTGCTTGCAAATCAAATCCATCCATTCTTCCTCCTCACTTTGACCCATTATTTCCTCCTTCATATACTTGTTTTGTAGTTCTGTCATCATTCATTCTCTCTATACAATCAAACCACCTCAATATATTTCTTTCATACTTGTCACTCACTTTTATAGTCAATCCACTTATATTCAGTACCCATTCATTCTTGACCAGATTTTTCACAGTTCTTAAGTACTGCACTGAGGTACTTCAACTTGAACAAAGCATTCAACTTTTAAATTTACTCTGACAGACCATATGCTTTTAAATAGAATATTCTATTTGCATAGAAAGAAGAAATATCATATTCATCCATTTTTACTTTGTTCAATAAAAAAGCATTCCTTGCAACACATCCACAACTATCTGCTAACTTTCTAACAGAATATGGACATCTAATTTCTCCACCCATTCTTCCAGGTTTAGTGAACATTCAACCAAAATTTTAAAAATCATCTACTTATTCTATTGTTTTTTCCCACTTATGCGTATCTTGCAACTGCTTGCTTTATTTTCCCTGTCAAACACAACTACTTTGGTATTAATCTTTAGGTCCATAATTCTTACAGCAGCAGATTTAAAGTTCACTGCAAATAATTCACATTCTTTGTCAACAACCTAACAATATCTGCATACATTTCCCCAATTAACCCACCTCAAAAGTCCCTTACGCCTGTCCTCAGAAATACATTAAACAACAAAAGAGACACTGCCTAGCCATGTTTGATTCCTTGCTCAATATTGAACTTTCCATTTATTCTTACACATGCTTCACTTCTATCATGCGCTACTCTTATTTTCTCTAAAACAATTAATATATAACAATCTTTGTTTCCCACATTAGTATCTTTCTCAATGATCTGCTGAAGAGCAAGAATGTGGTCTGCATGGCCCTGCTCAACTTATAGCTCATTGTATTGTTGTCCCTTTCAGTCAGGATTTTGCCAAACACCTTCCAAGTCATAGTTTTCAAACTAATCTCCCTATAGTTTTACATTATATACAGGGGGGAAATAATGGGATCTTCCAGTCATCAGGCACAGTTGTAGTCTTCACACACACACACACACACACACTGACCAGTGCACATCATTCCAATAATGCTACCTACACCTTCCCCTTTTTATCATTTTCATAGCATTTATTCCTTCTTTTTCATTCATTCCTTTGGACATTAGCAGTTACAGTATTTGTTTCAATTCCATTCTTCAATATACCTCTAAAATTTCAATTCCAATCCCTAAAATATTCCTTCAGTTTCACCCTAAGCAAATTCACTGGTTTTTTTACTTTACCTGGATTCACTCTGCTGGCAATCCTTGTTTAGCCTTTTTCATCCACTTCAGAAACAATCCTGTATTTCCATCAAAATCATTCTACACTTTCTCTCCTAGCAATTCAGTGTAGATACTAAATACCATAGCAGGGAGACAACTGGATTCCCCAGCACCTCCCAAGAGGATATCCATCTGTCCTTTCCCACTGCTGAATGGAACTCCCACATCCTGTACGTTTCCATCAACACCATTTTATCTAGAACTATTACAATTTTCCTGCTCTCTTAGTTGCATACATAAGAACTACATTTATTTTTCTTTCTTTGGTTTAATTTAATCGGTCATGTTCTTTAATTTACTTTCCTTATATTGCAAGTCATAATCCTCCATATTCATCATCAGATAGTAATATAGATGTTGCTTTCTACTACCCATCTTGGCTTTGGTTAATCAAGGCCTTCACATCACTTTTTTAGCAAGTAAGAGAAAGTGTAGGATGGGTTATTAGCCTGAGTTATACCATCCTGCATTAAGTAATAATTAATCAATTCAGACATATTTTGACTAATCTGCCATAACCACAAACAAAGCCCAACCACACCCGCATTATCCTGTGAAGAGACTCTAGAGATTCTTACAGTAGAAGCCAATATGCTGTTGCCCATTTTCCAGCTGCTAGCAGATATATGCAATGTACTGACACATTCAGGATGTGTAAAACAAAATGAATAATTAAAACAGTAGGGGGTAGGGGAAAAACCCAAAACTATATAAACATTACTTACTCTTACAACCTGCTAGGAAAAAACCTATGTTTTAAAATAAAAATGTTTAAAATGCTTCTTTTTCTAATTCAGATTAAGGGTGAAAAGGAATACTTAACTTCTTGAAGACCTCCCAGTGTCATTCCTATCTTGCACACCCACAAAGTGAGCCAAAAAGAAAATTAGCCATATGCCTTTTGATAATGTCACAAATTTACCTGAAGGCCTTTTGCACTCTTCCACATAAACAAAAACTGTGTTGCCAATCCTATCTCTGAAAGATTGCCCAATCCTTTTGTCAGGCCCAAGCTCAAAGATTACACAGCAAAGTCCAAACGAGTCCTATTCTTTACTCGCTTTCACCTAATGGACAGAATCTTGCCAAACTTAAGCTATAATCTTTCTAAC
Source organism: Ptyas mucosa (assembly GCA_012654045.1). Taxonomy (NCBI): domain Eukaryota; kingdom Metazoa; phylum Chordata; class Lepidosauria; order Squamata; family Colubridae; genus Ptyas; species Ptyas mucosa. The sequence continues at coordinate 4,834,873 of WNWU01000054.1, read as the reverse complement.
CTACTAGAAATTGTAGAGTATAGCTACCCTGAATGCTCAGGACCGTTCAGTCTATTAATCCCGGACTCTCTCTGATGAGATTTACTGCCTCCTCCCTGGGAAAGCTGTGTGTTGCCACAACTTTGATCCACTGATCAAAGTGCACATTCCATCCCACTTATTTTATCCGCTCTTTTTAAAAAAAAACAAAAATAATCTATTGTATTCATGGAGTTTAAGAGGCAAATATATTTGTTTAATTTATATGACAGCCCATCTCAAAACTATGACTTTGGGTAATTAACAATTTAAAACCCCATAAAACAACACATAACAATAGAAATAATGCTTATATAATTGGTAGCCAATGTAACAACCAAAACCGACCAGGAACAGATCAACACAACCATTTCACAGGCTCTGGCATACATCCAGATCCACAAGCTCAGTGACACAACTATGTTTTGAAGGCCTTATGGAAAGCTAGCTGAGTTGAGGCCAGTCTAATCAGAGGGAACAATGATTTTGCAAATGTGGATGTCAGAGCATCAAAGGCTCTCTTCCTGGGTCCCTCCCTGGACAGGATCCCCCCAGGGCATGTCTTTCCTGGCAGACATGATGGAATGAGCAGGCATAATTGGGGAGAGGAGATCCCATAAATAAATCCCACATTTCCTCCAAGAGCTCAAAATAGAAGCCTACTATAAGAAAAATAACAGATAAACTGATAAATGGTTCATGGGAAGATCTTGTGCAGCTTTAAACTATTTAAAATCAAGGATAGTGTCAGGTTTCATAGCAAAGGACACTTGACTAGTATTGAAAAATGAAATCCAAGATTGAAAAGGAAGGTATTTTTAGTACCGGAAATATGAAAGTCATTAATTCAGAATTCAAAGTACAGTAATGGAATTTCTTACAACCAACTTTGAAAGAAATGAATTTTTAAAAAAGAGATATGGTTTTCCAGAGAAGTTTTTGATTTAATAGCAGACAGTAACATCAATTAAAAATACAATACTCCTTTAAAAATATATTGGCAAGTCATGAATTCATTGATGTTTGGATCTTTTGTAGAGAGTCAATAGATACACAAATTGATTATACTTCTATTTTAACACAATGGCTATTTGCAACTCACCTGAGACTCTATGAAGGCACATACTAGTGAAATAAAATATAAACAATGAATAGAGCATTAAGATACAAACAACAGAACAAGAAATAATGGCACTAAAAAAGAGATACAAATAAACAGAAAGGAAATATGGGTAGAATTAAGGGAGGAGATAAACAAGAATTGTTAAAAGGGGAAAACAGATTCAAGTGAACACAGTATAGTTTGTTTATTTATTTATTTATTAAATTTATATACCGTCCTTCTCCTACTGGACTCAGGGCGGTGCACAGCCAGAAATAAAAAACATTCCAATACAAAATTTAAAAATTTAAAAGAATTATAAACTTTGGCCGAAAATTTAAAAAACCTCACAACTAAAACCCTTTAGATAATTTAAAAATCTAATATCTCAAAAAGTACTTATTAGAAGTACATGTTACTTTAATTTGTTTAGATGTCAGAAAATTACTGATGCATCAAAATTTGTTAAAATACAGAGGTTGGGGACATTTAATAGCCATTCATACAATCATAACTGCTGGTATGCAAATAAAAATTAATGGTTGGAGTTTCAAATTTAAAATATGCAGAGGGATACTAACCATTAATGTGCCCATCATTTTTGTTATTCCTCTGCCAGTCAAACTTCTATTAAATGCAATTAGGAAAAAAAAGATTAATTAAAAGCACAATAATATTCACTATAATAAAGATACATTCATATTATAAAACACCTTTACAGTATATAACTGTCAACCGAAAATTATATTGTAGGCCCCTCTGTTCTCAATGGAAAACAATAACACCTACCTTAATATTCAGTAACCCAGATAAGAATTTCCTTATAAGAGAGGCAAGCAAATAATAATAATCTGAATGCCAATTGACTGAGAAGAGTCATTTGAGGGCCATTTAACCAATTTTAAGGACTTTATATTCTTTTCTAAAGCGGAAACAAAGGGAATATGAATAAATACATGTAAATGATTAACCAGATACCTGGGGGAAAACTAGATGACCTTTGAAAAACTTGTATAAAGAAGTAGCAGAAAATATAAATAATTATAAACACAAAGAAAATATCTATTATCTATGTACAGATTGGGATACATGTAAGAGAAAATTCCCTGAAAATTATTGAAGAATGGTTTCTTCAGTACTAATAATCTGCATTTATAGTAATATTTTGTCAGCTGAGAATGTAGAAAAACTGATCAATAATGGAAAGTGATTATTAAATAATATTGGTGTTGTATAGTGTTCATAGTTACAAATTGCAGGTATACTGCAAATATAGGTTCCCCGCCTTTTTTATTTTTTTTACTGGTGGCAGCCAAACAATTTGTAGATAATACCCCAAAAAATCAAGTATGGAATCATGTTTCCCGAAAAAAATAATTAAACAATTAAATCCGAGGAAAAGGATGGGAAAGTTTTGGTTCTGTTTCCCTAAACATGGAAATAAATTGAATTAAGAAAATAATACTTTGAAACCACCCAGAGTTCTCTGCCACAAAATTATTTTGACTGGGATCACCCTGCTAAGGTCTATCCATGACAGCCATGTCATCAGAGGCATACTTTCTGATTTCCCAGTATCCTCCCCAGCCAACATCACTTGGGGACCCTAAAGTGTCTGGTAAAATCTAAATGTTTCCATATCAAATAAACTATTGATAACCCCTTAATGGATTTTTACCTATTTATGCTTTTCATGAATCCATTGCCTTATTCAAATGTTAAATATATACAATAAGGATAGAATGTTTGGGAAATTTCTTTAGGAAGCCCTTTAGCAATGAAGTTGATTCTTTCTCTAGGAAACTTGAGCTGTTGTTAGCCTGAATTGCTTTGACTCTGGTCAGGGAACTTCATTTAGTTCCTTCTGCTATTGGTGTGACTTGAAATGAATGAGCTGCATCCAGGAAGTGGGAGGATATACTTTTCAAAAATACATATTTGGATTTTTATACATTATCTTTAGTCTAACTTTCTCTTGGCATATCTTCAAGTAGATATTTTTCTTTTTTTTCAAATAATCTTATTACTCATATACACAGAGAGAGAGAGAGTGAGTGAGAGAGAGAGAGAGAGAGAGTATATTAAATCTTCATGACGGTCATAGAGCAGCATAAATCTATGCCTTTTATAAAATGGTGATACTCTGCTTATCACCTTCTCCAAATATGAACTTTTTCAGCACTTCATCCCTTTCAATCTCTCCAATGCCCCCCTTCAGAAAAGCACTCACTGATAAAATTATGTTTCCCTTGGCAGGAACATAAATGTGGGAAAGCTTACATTTTTCCAATACAAAATCATAATATACTACTATTGCATCCACATTCTGTGCAGCAAATGAATATCCTCATATTGCAGATTAAAATGTATAGAATTTTCATTTTGTTTTGGACAAAATTAAATGCATTTTGCTGTGGTTTGGGTATAAACCAAGCAATTTTCTGTTTAGAAGATAAGTCCACAGGAAATTTATCTCTACATATATTTATACAGTTCATTCTTTCATATCATGTAAGACTATGAAATGACATCCAAGGTTACCATATGATGCTCGGGTTACAAAGAATACTACTGGTAATAGATCTGCTTTAGTGCTCAGGGTCCCTTCTAGCCTTATGATTCCTGGTCAGCTTAGTTAACAGTGTTTTTGATCACATTAGACTAGAACATGGTTCAATTCCTAACATGGTTGTATCTCATCATGCTTTATAGACCTGCAAAGGTGGTAAATACAAAGATTGCAAAGTTACTTTTTAATCACTGTTAAAATTCCAAATGGTGACTAAACAAGACAATTGCTAAAGGCTATCTGTAGCTTCATGGGAGAGCCCAATTCTCATGCCATCAGTCCTAATTTCTACTTCAATCTCTAATGAATCTCTGTCAGACAGTTTAAAAAACTGGACTAATAAAAGCAACATATAAAGCTGCTTTGGGCAGAGGGAAGATAAAACTACTGTGTGATGTTACATGACACAAATAATATTTTTACCTGTGCCCCAAAACACTTGCATGTAGTCCTTATACCAAATTGAAGGTCTTGGAGCTTTTAGGAGCTATGGCCACTTTTGCATCAGCATGACACCAGTCCTCTGATTCCTGTCAAGGAAACTGATTGAATATAAAGTGCCAGCCCGAGCTTGTGTCACTTCTTCATGAGGACTTGTTGCATTCTTCTTCTTCCCAAGGCCCAGCTCAATATTCTTGATAGCAGTGGGGAGATCAGAGATATTGAGCAACAGCCCTGGGAGATGGCAGACTAGGCTGTCTTCCTGCTCCTTTCAGCTGCCCTGCTCTGGGACATTGGAAGAACAGGCATGCCTGTGGAACAGACATATAGAGAGAAAGTGATGTGTGTGAGAGAAGCATTCACAAAAGAAAAGAATATTTTCATGTAATTGTGTGCTTTGTCCATCAAGGGTTGGGTATTAGGCAGGAACCACTCAGCTCTTTGGGGTAGTTTTGTGGACAGGCTGTCCTTGGGAGAAATGGCCTAGCAATAAGTAAGTAACCTCACGATGAGTGCTTAGAGCAAGTCCACACATTCCTTAGTATTTCTTACTTTTTGACTCAAGTTTGACATTGCAACCTTACATATGAAATGCACTGTCTTTCCAGGTTAGATGATTTTCTAAGCCATTTGCTTGACACCGGGATGTCTGCAGGGTGTAGTCAAAAAAGTCAAAATATCAGTCATTATAGTGCAATCTAAGAAGAGACCCTTTTCTGCTGTTTTGCCCACCCTCTGGAATATCATCCTCCTGAGATAACACTTGCTCCAAATCTGCTAGCCTTTCGCAAAGCATTAAAAACCTGCCTTTGCCATTTTGCCTGGGGCTCTGGTAGCATGGTGAACCTGTTTCATGGCTGATCTTAATGTGAGTCGTTTTGAATGTTCTTGGCAACTATTTTATGTTATTGATTTTTTTATGGCTTCCTGTGGAATGACCAAAGGGGTCTGAGATTCAATCCAAGGAAGCAATTTTCCTGGCACATCGGCTGTTATAGCTGCTATTTTGTGGCAGAGATTTGCAGAATAACAAAACCAATCAGACCACTTCATTTCACCAGGAAAAAGAGTCTGCCCTTTGCCACATGAATACAACAGGGAGTCACAACTGAGGTTCTTCCCCCTGAATCAATGTCCCAAAAACATAACAGAATCCCACCGTTCCCAGAAATAGGGTCTGATTCAATTGGGTCTTGTGGATGTGATGGAGGCAGACTGCTGCTTACAAGCCTCTCTGCAGTCATCAGATTGTATCCAATTATTTCTATGGAAATAAAGTCCACACTGAATTAATGCCCTGTAACGTTAAGGACAGGCAACGGTCGGTTCTAAGGTCTTCCCTCCTGTCACCAAAGGAAAGAAAGTTTCTAGTTCTCATTGAGGACCTTTAGTTCAAATAATTGGGAAGAGGGAACCCGCCGGATTCCATTCCAGAGCTGCCCTCCGCGAAGACACAGTATATTGCATCGAAAGGGCACTCGGAGCGGAACTTGAGCGGGGTAGGGGGCGCCGCATCTTTCGTCGCTTGCCTGGCCACCAAGGTCGGGTTGGCGGTAGCCGGCGAGTGCGCCAACCCCGCCCGCGGCGCAAAGAGCTGGGAGCCGAGGAGGGGCAAGGGCCGCCCTCTCCTCCCTTTCTCCACCTCCTCGTGGGCCGCTTTGCAGCTCCTGCAGCCTCCACGCCGCGCTCGTTGGCGGAGAGCCAGAGGGGCGCAGTGTGGCCCCAATTCGGGCCCCGGATCCGTTCGCAAAATCCGAGGAAGGCGAGCGTGTCTAAAGACGAAACAGGCGAGGTGCCCCGGAGGGCGGCCGGCGGCCGGTCGTTCCCGCGACCGCAGTTGGGAGGCAAGGCGACCGATCCGCGCAGCCCACCTGGGCAGCCCCGCCCTGCGCTCCAGCCTCTGCGGCCGGCCCACTCCTGCCGGGGCCTTGCAGAGTGCGGGCGGCGCGGGAGCTACACTTGGCCGCCGGAGGCGCGGCGAATCGATGGGGCGAGCCCTTCGCGCCGCCGGGAAACGATGGACGATTCCGGGATCATTCGCCGGCGGAGGCTCCAGGTAAAGAGCGTTCGGCGGATCTGTTCCCCCCCACCCCCCCGCTAGCCTGCCAGCTTTCCCGCTATCAAGGCCCCCACCCCAAGAAATCATCGCCCCACCGGCCCAGATCGAATTAATGCTGGCGCTGCCACTGAGACCTGGCCAGAGAGGATTAGAGAGGGCAGAGCGGCGGCGACATCTCTCCTTCGCCTCAGCCGTCCTCCGCCATCCCTGAGGGAACCTCCGGGCAGGGAGACGATCATGACTTCATCTTTCTGCAGGGCACAGGTGTGTGCGGGGCCAACCGCTCGGCAATCGGCTTTCCTGCCGGGACGGGAAGGTTGGAGCCGAGGGGATCGCCTGCTGCGCGCCAGACCCAAACAAACGAAATCTTGGGTTGACGCAGGGAGGGAGAGAAAATCGGGGGTAGAAGGCGGGGGGCTACCTGCAGCAGTGGCGGTATGAAAGCCAAGTAAGAACAGCCAAATTTGGGGGGGGGGGGGAGAGAATCAGGTCAGCTTCTGTCAGTCTTAAGTGCCGCCAAATAAATCAGGCTGTGACGCCCTAGGCTAGGGCTACCGTTCCGAGGATGATGGGAATTGTGGTTCGGGTCTTCCGAAGAGCCCAAGTTCTTGTGGGGATTTGAGATGGTGGCTCCCCATTTTGCAATAGGTTGCTGAGATGGTTGCCTGGAAAGAGGTTAATTCTGCCTTTCTTCTCCATCCCATCTGCTGGGGCAGAAGTGAAAGGTTGAACCCCGAATCTTCCACCTGGCTTCCTGCAAGGGTTCAGGCAAGCAGGAGAATAAGAGACCCTCCCGATTGGGATGCCAGACAAATGAGGGACAATCGTTCCCTAAGTACAGAGAATGTTTTATAGCATTAAAATGGCAGGTCCCTGCCCCAAGGAACTTAATATTCTAAGTACAGTGTGGTCGGAATGGTTGTGGGAAAGGAAGAATGGGAGAAGGGTTGTGTAATGAAGGATTATTTAATTATATGTAATTTATATTTTATTTGGATGCACTGTCCTTGCAATGCATTTAAATGTAAGTTACAATAAAATATTTAAAGCATTAGAAAATAATATTTCCAATTACCGGTAACTTTTTTAAAAAGCAATTTGATAAAAGCAGATTAACACACACACACAAAATCAAATGACCCCAAGCGACTAAAGGGATTGGTGCCTGATGCCAAGAGATGCCTTTGGGGTAGATGGTTTCAAAGCTAAGATGTCACCACCAAAAAGGCCTTCTCTCAAGTAATCACCATTGCACTATGGATGGGAAAGGTCTTTGATGAGGATCTCATACCATGGGCAGCTAGTATGGTGATGGATGAGATAGATTTGACTAAGAGAGAGTAACTCTGAGCCAAAGACACCAAGTCAACAAAAAACATCCATGGCTGAGGAGGGAGTTTGGTCTTCCCATTTCTCGTCCAATACCTTAACCCACAATTCCTGTCCCTCTGAGATTTCCCATACTGAGATTCACATAATTATCATCATCATCATCATCATCATCACATCATCATCATATTTTAAGGCTTGTTGGACACTTCCCAGTGTTTGATAGCATGTTCTTGTTTCTCTCTCTTAATTTTAAAATACTTTCCCTGCTTGTTCCTTCTCCTGCTATTTCTGTCCTATTGCTTTTCTGAGCTGCAAAATGTGTCTTTCTTCTCAGTGTCCACTGGTGAGATATAAAATTATTGAATCGGGAGCATTTTAGAAAGGGATTATGAGATCTTTCTCCCCTACACATCCTTCTGGTTTCTTGCCTTGCTTTGGAAAGCAGCCTTTCCTAAATAGTTACTTTCCAGATGTGGGGGAATAAAATTGGTAGATCAATACAAATGGGTTGCCCTATCAGGGAAGGCTGATTCCTAATGTTGCATGATACCCCCCTCCCTGCTTCATTGTTAGGAAATGTAGAGCAGCAAAAAGCTGCAATGGAAACCTCCTGTGCCAAAGCTCTTAGAAGAAGCCCTTAGAGGCCAATCTGACAACATTGTAAACATGTTTTCTTTCTTTCTTCCCCTCTTTCTTTCCTTGCTTCCTTAGGTTGGTTTAGATATTAGCTTGAAAAATTCATAATACAATTAAAATGTACTTGCCTGTAGATTCTTGCTGTTTAGATTTTGCAAAACCAGAAATATAAATTCTTTCACTTGGATTCAGGATTTCTGTTACTGCTTGTCCTATACTCATTATGCAATACTTACATCTCTCAAGTGAAAAATATAGATATTTACCTTTATGTATTTCTTGCTTTTTTTTCAATGCTTATTTCAGAGGTTGGCGGGTTTTTTTGGTGGAGAGTTGTTTATTTTTTTTAACCCCTTTCTTTTATTAATTTCACAGAATTGTTGAGAGAAGGAGGGCTGCCTCAAATGTATTTAATGCTGGTGATTTGAACCCCCCCACCCCACCCCCAGCCATCTCATTAGCGGCCTTCTTTCATTCAGTGCTTTGAAAAGAGCTATTTTTGAAGGAAAAACAAAAAATGATTTCACTCATTATTATATGATATTCAATTATGCAAATAGCAGTATGTTGAAATTTAAGGGCAGCAATGAAATCATGAGCAGTTTGACCATTATGTGCCACAATGAAATAGAATTGCTCCAGGAAGAAGAACTACAAAAAGTATTAGAAGACCAATTAATTTCCCATCCAAAAGAATGGAAAATAGCCCTTAAAGAAAATTTAAAAATCACTTCCAATATTTTATTAGGATGTAACTCTGGAATTTTTCTTTCAGTGTACAGGTACACTGAACCAACCAATCAACTTACAACCATTTGTTTAATGACTGTTTGAAGTTACAACAGCACTAAAAAAAAGATTGATGACCATTTTCACACCTACAACCATTGCAGCATCCCATAATCACAGGATCAAAATTCAGATGCTTGGCAAGTGGCTCATATTTATGATGGTTGCAGTGCCCTGAGGTCATGTAATCACGTTTTGCAATCTTCTGACAAACAACTTAATAATTGTGGCAAGAAAGATCGTAAAATGGGACAAAACTCACTTAACAATTGTCTCTCTTGTTGGGCTCAATTGTGGTTGTAAGTCAAAAACTATCTGTTGTCCAGCAAAATGCAAGACAAGTGTCCCATCCTTTCCTGGAAGTCTGGATTAGGTAGAAAAAATACGTGTGTACATTTTATCCTCGCAGGAGCCTCGCATGCTGCTCATACTGGTAGCCTGTCTAGATGAGGTTTGTTTGGGGAGAAGGCTACCTGAAGCCTTGAATTAGGGCTGCCAAGGAATCAATCTGGAGCTCCCTTATGGAACTGCAATCTCCACTTCTATTGTTTATGGCAGGCTAGACTGAGCAGTTTAGTGTCTGCTCCAAAATGTCACAGTAAACTTTCAAAACGGATTGGAAATTTGAACCCAGAACTTTTACTTAAAGCCCATGTTCTTATTCACTAGAGGAAGTCCTTATTTAGCAACTGCCATTGGGAAGGGTGACTTTGGTTAAGAGGAGCTGTTGCTAAGTACAAATCACATGGCCGTAGCTGTGTTTACAATTTTGCTTCATGCTTTCCTTCAGCGTTATTTCTCTTTCTCTTTGAGGACATCTTGGGATGCTATAAATCAGTGAGTGAAAATAAAAGTAAAGAGATGTGAAGGTTGTAAATGCGAGGACTGCTTGCTAAGTTATTTTGGCACTATTGAACAGTTACTAATTGAGGCAGTTGCTAAGCGAGGACTACCTGCATAGCACACTGTTCTTTCCAGTCTTTCTAATTATCAAACTGCAGACCCCTTGGTTGCAATAAGGACCAGCTGACCACTGAGATGGAGCTATCTCTCAGTGTGTTGAGCTGCTGAATCTGCATACTGAGATGCTCCATGGATTTCTTAAAAAGCACTTTATGATGTCAACTGATACCCAGAATATTGCAGCTAAAATGAGTTTTGAGAAGGCAGGCAGCCTTTATAATGGGTTTCTTCTTCCATTGTTCACCCCTGAACTTTTCATATGTCCTGTACTGTAACATTTTAAATTAATGAGTTGGAGGAGGCAGGGTGGGAGCAGTGCTTATCAAATCTGCAGAAAGCACAAAGGTGAGTGGAATACTTTAGTACCTTAAACTATGGCAGAAAAATTCTGAATGCTTTTGAAAGGTTAGAAAAATAAAGGAGAAAACAACTGCATTAATAGAGACATTTCAGTTTTTCCCCATAGGAAAAAGAAATCATTAAGAAATATATTTTCAAGTTGGCCTCAATACATATAGGATGATTATGTGGGCATGTCCATGCAGCTTTGATAATATATAGTAAATATGTTCATGCAGCTAATGGCTACAATGTGGAAGTGGTTTGCCATTGCCCTTTCTAGAATGTTTTTTCAACTTTCAAGTCGAGCCTATAGTCCAGTAGTGGGTTCGACTTACCTTTGCTACCGGTTTGGAACTGTGAGTGTGCGCAGAACCTTCTGCGCATGTGCAGAGCGTCCGTGATGACATCCAGGCAGGTGGGCGGAGCCTCTTGCCACCGCCACTACCACTTCACCCAAACCGGGGCAAACCGGTAGAAACCCACCACTGCTATAGTCCTTGAATTCCTAAGGTTTGGGGTGCGGGTCTTTTTTTTTTTTATTTGATTTATATGCCGCCCTTCTCCGGAGACTCAGGGCGGCTTACAGTGCGTTAAGCAATAGCCTTCATATTTTTGTATATTTATACAAAGTCAGCTTATTGCCCCCACAATCTGGGCCCTCATTTTACCCACCTTAGAAAGGATGGAAGGCTGAGTCAACCTTGAGCCTGGTGGGATTCGAACTTGCAGTAATTGCAAGCAGCAGATGTTAATAGATGTTAATAACAGGGTGCTTTAAACCACTCTTTGGGTCTTCTATCCAAACACCTGTTTAGTATCCAAACTCAGCTAAGATCAATTAGTAATCACTTACTAAAAGCAGGCATTGCTTCTAAAGCTGTTATTCGACTTATTATAATCTCCTAGTCTTCCGTACTATTCTTTGCATTAAGATTTGCTATAGGAGAAAGACCATAATGGCAAGCAAATGTATTAGAATGATATCTTATCATGTAGCTTTCTTGCCCTATCAGGTCTAAAGGTTGATTTCTTTTTGTGAGTGCCTAAATTGCTTCTGTAAAGCAAGGTTATCACTGCATCCAATACTGAAAATTTCAGCTCCTTGCAGGATGTATGAGTTGACAACCTGCTGGGAATTCTGGTACTTTTACTTCCAATCCACCTGGAAGGCACCAAGTTCAGAATGTGCCAAGGAGCAAATCATTGAGAGTCAATGATGCTTTGCATGCTTGCTCTAATTTTTTTTTTCATTTCTATGCAGTTTCAGTCTGAAAAATATATGTGGGGGGACTGCAGAGTAGGTAGTCCTTGACTTATGACCACAAATGAGCCCAAAATTTCTGTTGCTAAGTGAGACAGATAAGTGAGTTTTGCCCTATTCTATGACTTTCTTGCCACAGTTGTTAAGTGAATCACTGCAGTTGTTGAATTAGTAACACAGTTGTTAAGTAAATCTGGCTTCCCCATTGACTTTGTTTGTGAGAAAGTCACAAAAAGGGATCACATGATCCCAGGACACTGCAACTGTCTTAAATCTGAGCTAGTTGCCAAGCATCTGAGTTTTGATCATGTGACCATGGGGATCCTGCAATGGTCGTAAGTGTGAAAAATGGTCATAAGTCACTTTCTTCAATGCTGTTATAACTTTGAATGGTCACTGAACGAATGTTAGTTGAGGCCTGCCTTTATATGCCCAAGCTTATTTCAGTACTAGGGTTCATTGTGACTTCACAATGTTGCCTTCATCTAGCTTAGAGATTGTCATGTAGAAAGTCCATAGCAATTATCAAAAGTATTTATGAATATTATGAATAAATAAGCACACCGATCTTAAGTCTCAAGATGGCATTGGCTCCAGCCAACTGTTGGGACAACTTGAGGTGTCTTTTTGGTAGTAAAAAGTACCCTCGAAATTTTGTTGCCACCAGATACTGTGTATTTTATGTGTGTATATGTATATCTAGGGCAAACTGGTATCATCCCTAGGCTAAATCCATTTTTCTTCCCTATTTCCCGAATAAGTTTTAACACCAAATGAGCGGTGTCAATATATGCAAGAATGAACTCTCTCTATAGTCATCCTCCTCTGCCTCCTGACAAAAATAAACACATTTCCAGTAGATAGAAGGTTCATTTACAATGCACAGATAGCAAGTTTCAAGGTTTTCTTTCCCATATTCAGCACAAGTGATATCACTGCATATTTTTGAATTTAAAAAAAGGGGGGGAGAATAGAATTATTCATGCATATGAAAAGGTAAAGAAAGAAAAGATTTTTGCCAGTTCAGCAAAGTGTTTAGAAAAGGCATTTTAAGTGGATCTAAAAACAGTGTTGAATGTTGATAACCAAGCACTCCTTTTAATCAAACCATGCATTAAAAGCCAGATTTACTATTTCTAGCTCTCAGGGAATCTTTGGGAGATGTTGAAATGTTTTGAATGTCGGATGAGGGAAACCAAGATCAAAGTGTTTGCTTAATGGGTGACTGCAGTAAATCCTGTTGCTGCTTAATCTAATTTTCAGGATAGCTTTGAGGATAAAATGGCAGAAACTTGTATACCTCCTGAGTTCCTGAAAGAAATGCTGAGGTACAAAGTTCTGCTATAAAGTCTAAGCCAAGGAAAGCATCTGTTTAATAAAATCCACACCTATCACAAGTTCATTAGAAATAATAATTCTAGTTAGTTTCTCCCCAGTTCTAATATTACACCAAATTAGAGTTGGCAAAGGAACTATTGTTTAAAGGTTGCAGTCAACTTGTTTGATTCTTGTTTGTTGACCAACTAGAAACCATGTTTTGGCCCCTTAGTTTAGCTAGATGGCTAAACTGAGACTTTGTTTGATGGCAAAAATAATAGTCTAGGCTGGGCTGGTTACATTTTATTAAAAAATAGTTTAGGGTTTTTCTTTTCTTGAAAAACAAGGCGAATTATTTACATGATACTGATATGTAATGCATTCATGTCTTAAAAGGCACAGGCATGCAGTGCTAATATTGACACCAAATTAATATGCAGGAAAGGAGACTCCTGAATGCAAGCAGCTTCCCAATTGCCTATTTAGATACCATGCTCAATGCTCACAATTGGGGATCGGTCTGCACCGGGGGCATGAGAGTGGGGGCACTGTAGTGCATACTTGTGCTCCTTACGTTAAGCTGTCCAGGGCAGAAGGCACCATTTCAAGAAGTCTTTTTCCAACCTAAGGAAGAGTCTTGCTTGCTGTCTGTTTGATAATTTGCTTTGATTTCAACAAAATTATTATTATCCTTTATTATTATTGTCCTTTTACTCACCCTCTGCCTGGTTCCAACAGCCAAGAAAGACATGTTGTGATTCTTCTAAGCAGATTTTCTTTCATTGTTCCTCACTTACAGACAGAATCTTGCCAGACTAAAGTAGGCTACTAGCCTCTTAAAACATATAGTCTGGGAACTATTAAGGAGGAGCAATCTTCGCCTTCTTTTTTCATACAAACTATTTAAACTGCATTGTCTCTTGTTCCTCTGGAATGCACCCCCTCCCTCCTCCGAATTCAGACTACATTCTGTCACACCTTTCTCCTGGAAGCAGCATCTATAGTGGGGATGTCAAAATTAGCAAAATGGCAGGTGCAGTACCCTGTGCCTCTTGATTTATGTGTGACTCTCATAGAAAAGCACCCTTGTTTCCATTGTGACATTCCGCACACTGTCCTGCCAATTATAATCCCCCCTGTTGTGAAGAACCACAGAGCTGACCTTGGAGAAGGAATGCAAAGGCTGTTAGCAAAACATGGGTTAAACTGTGAAAAGAAGAAGAAAAAGGCATTTAAAGCTGCCCCTTTAAGTTGGGGAAATGCTGTCAGGCTTTCTGTTACTAGCGCCTTATACCGAGAAAATAAAGTCCAGTATTTCTTATGGAGTCCTGGCCTGTGTCAAAGGGCTGATATCAGTCTTGAAATTTTGTATGCATATACTCGCCCAATTCTGGAAGAGGAACTGATTCAGCAATTTACTCTTCAGAATGTTATTTATTGTGCTCAAATATTGGTTCTGTTCCATTTTATTTATTAAGTAATGAATGTACTTGAAACTAAGAAGCAGGGGAAATGAGGCTGAATATGTAGGAGTAGGTCCTTAAATAAACACTGGTAGAATTGTGTTAACTTGTTGAAAAGCTCCTTATGCTGGTTTTTCCCCCTCTGTTCTTGTGATTTCATGTCTTTATGGTAGTGTATTGTGATAATTTTAAAAATGTTTAAATTGGCCAAGGAAAGGCCTAATCTCTCATTAGAATTTCTTTTTATGATCATTAAAAAGGGCCACCGTTCCCAAGATAAGACACATTTAATGGTATATGGACAAATTTTTAATCTGGATCTTCAAATTGCAACTGAGGAAATTATGATAATCAATGACCGATTTGTATGTGTTTGAAGACTGAAGGAAATTGGCACACAATATGGCTGCATTGTTACATTATCTATCTGTTGATACTGGAGTTTTCAGTATATCAGAAGATGATTGAAGGAGGAGGTTGTTATATAATGATAGACAAAATGAATTCTAAAGTCTCAGACAGTGGTGAAATCCTCTGCGGATTGCCACCAGTTTGCTGCCTATGCATGCACGGTGTGCAGCAAATGCACGCTGCATGGCAAATGCGCACTGTGCATGCGCAGTACACACCAAAAACACACTGCACACACATGCCCAGTGTGTGCCAACAGCACACCCATGCGCAGTATGTACCAAACGTGTCCTGCGTGCGGAAAAAGGAGGCTTGGGAATAGGTAAGTAGAACAGCGAGGGCGGGGGAACAGCTGTGCTGCGCGATTCAGCTTCGCTAAAAAGCAGGATTTCAAGCTTTCTAGCAAATATAAACTGCACAGCACAGCTGATCGTCGGAAATACCAGTTCGCCCAAACTGGTGCAAACTGGTAGCATTTCACCCCTGGTCCCAGAGTACTTTAGCTTCTTCATTTTCTGTTATTTTCATCACAACAACCACCTTCTGAGGTGGGTTGGGCTGAGAGAAAGTAACTGGCCCAAAGACGCCCAGCTGACTTTCATGTCTTAGACAGCACTAAGACTCACAGTCTCCTAGTGTCTAGATCAGTGTCTTAACTACCACACCAAACTGATCTATACTGTAATGAATCCATTGTGACTGAATGAGGATGCTGGCCTTGACCACATGCCTGCATGGGGCTACAGTCTTATAGTATCCTGTGTATAAATCATCTTGAGCTTAGTGAGATATGTTTTCAAATAGATAGTCATACAATAATAAGAAAGGTAAATGGTATGTTGAAAGAATGTGCCAATTATTGGCATCTCTTCCCTTACTGAAATTTAAAACCATTCATATTTATACGTGCAGCGGACAGATGTAATGCATTGAGATCTTCACCGTTACAAGGATTTTTAAAAAACATATCCTCATTAAATAGATTGAAACTTTACTTCTAAATATTTAAAGCTCTGTAAAGGAGAAAAAATAATTTCCAATCTGATACCACTGTGAATGTGCTCTGCAAAAACCTTTAATGACCAATTGTAAATCTACTTCCTTTATTTTTTTTCTACCTGTATCAGGATCTATTTGCCACAACTGACCAGTATAACATTAGCCTATTTAAAGCGTCACACGTTGTTGTTCTCTTACTTATTATGTAGCCTCAGAATGGTGTTTTAGAAAGAGGCTTTGGGTGTGATTTATCTTCCCATTTCTTAATGTAGCTTTCTGCATGTACATGTTCTACTTATGTACCCAAGTTGTCTGTTTAGGAAACACAAAAGGATTAGGAAAGGAAAGTTACTTGAGAAATGCAAAAATAGCTGGTTCTACCATTTCCAAAAGGACAGCTGCTGTGAAAATATAATGTGGGTTGCTTATTTTGGCTTAGAGCAGTGATGGCTAACCTTTTTGCCATCGCGTGCCAGGAGA
>WNWU01000054.1:4804308-4818591 GCA_012654045.1 Ptyas mucosa | reverse complement strand
GGGTCATGTGCGCACGTGCCCACACGCATGCATGCGCAACCCCCTCCCCCCCCCACTCCTGGCACATGAGGGCCTGGTAGGCCCATTTTTCTTTCTTACCTGGCTCCAGATCCTGTCTATTTATCTGGGAAGAGCGAAAAAAGCCTTTCCCACTCCCTTGGAGGCCCTACGGAGGCTGAAAGGGCCCATTTCCTGACTCCCAGTAGGACAGGAAGTGATGTTTTTTGCTGTCCCCCCCAGCCTCCAGAACCTCTCTAGGAGTCTCTAGGAGCCTCTCTAGGAATCTCTAGGAGCCTCTCTAGGAGTCTTTGGAGGCCAGGGGCAGCAAAAAACGTCACTTCCTGTCCCACCGGGAGTCAGGAAATGGGCCCTTTCAGCCTCCGTAGGGCCTCCAAGGGAGTGGAAAAGGCTGTTTTCGCCCTTCCCAGATAAATAGGCAGGATCTGGAGCCAGGTAAGAAAGAAAAACGGGCCTTCCCCACCCACCCCGTCCCTCCAGAGGCAGGAAACAGCCTGTTTCCCTACTTCTGGTGGGCCTAGAAGGCCCGAAAATCAGCTGAGCTGGCGTGCCCACTAACATGGCTCCGCGTGCCACCTGTGGCACGCGTGCCATAGGTTCGCCATCACGGGCTTAGAGGGATTAGTGAAGAAAACACAGTTTGTTTAAAGTAGTAGATCACCATTTCAAAGCTTGACTTATTGTTAACCTACTGGTTGATTGTTTATTTATTTTTATCTCACCTTTATTATTTCATAGGTAACTCTAGGCAGTGAGTACTTAATACTGTTTCCTCTTAAATTTTCTCCATAACAATAACCCTATGAGGTGGATTGAGAAAGAGTGACTGATCTGAGTGTCAACCAGCTGGTATTCATGCCTAAAGTGGGATCTTCTGGCTTCTAAACTGGTACCTTAATCACTAGACCTAAATATTTAAGCATTCTGTGATAATGGACAAGTGGTTATATGTGCTCTATACACTATATCCTACATTTTACTGTTCTGAAAATAATCCCAAAACTGGATTGCAACTGCAGTCTAGCATGATGTCTAGATAGTAAGTGTTTGTGGCTTAGTCCTGATTTGCTATTGTGCCATGCCCAAGTAACAGTAAAACAAGTCACCACAAACAGAACTCTGTGTGCCACCGGTCTACATCTGTGCATGATCCAGATAATTAAAATTTGGCAAGCACAGAGGCCACTGCTCAGAAGACTGCTGTGAGAACTGAGCTACATTTGTCTGAGATTATGTGTTGATAGTCTGGCTCTTCAATGTGACATGGATATGAGTTTCTTTAATGTAATTGGAAGGAAACACAATCAATGCAGGATTATGAGAAACTTTGGTTTTTCTGTGCAAAACTAATGCAGAAAAACCCAGCAGAGTCCATTTGATTCACAGATGATGTTCTACCAGTTTTGCGTAGATCTTTGACAATTTCAAATCAAAGAAAGGTTTTAAAAACTTGCTGAAAAATCAGTTTTACAAAGAGAGATGCTTTCTTACATGAGGTGTCAAAAAGTGCTGTGATAATCCTCCCCCTCATAGCAAGTTGTCAGTGTTGATCATCTTGCCATACAGTTTCTAGTTCCAACTCTGCTGGATTTACAAGAAGTAATGATATTTATCCTATGAAATGAGTAGTCATCAAGCTATTTCTCTAGAGAGACTGTGGCATATATTAAGTAGAATTGGATGCTGGAACAGAGAGACAAATTCAGGTCACCAACTCAATTAACAGTCATAGTGGTTAGATTCACACGTTCATTACTTCATAATATGATTTGTTTTTGATGTATCACACTTACAAACACATTTGTATAGCTTAGAATTATGTGCAATCCAGATCATTATAACTTGTTCAATAGATCATGGTTTTAAAATCTTGTTTTAGCATTATGTGCTTATCTCTTAACTAATTCATTGTTCCCTTACTTTACATAAGATAATTTTCAAACAAAAAGCTGTCCAATCCAAATGCAAGGATTGTAAGAAAGGTGCAAGGAAAGTCTTTGGAATTGCACACTAACAAAGAACAGTTAGGCAATAAGCTAACAAAGATAAAAATTGTCATGGTAAGATTCATTGTAATTGTAGGTGAACTATATCATAATTGCAATTTTATTTAATTGCATTTCTTCCTTCCATGCCCTTATTTCCAAGTGTAGTTACTTCAATATTTTTCAGATATTCTGTAAATATTTTTAAATAGAAATAAACATCTATAGGCAGACCAGCTAAATAATTAATCTTGTTATTTGGATAATTATTTATCTTTCTTTAACATTTGTATGAAACCTACTCAAGGAACTCTAGGCATTAGTATTTTTGGGGTGCCTGTGAAATATCCAGTGAAAAAAGCATCTCCTGTAAATGCCATTACAGGACATGTTGGGACGTGATGGTCAAATAACCTTTGTGTATCTCAACATCATCTACATTACCAATCCTTGAGAATTGGAAAGTTTCTCATGAAAAAAATGAGAAAACTCATTTTTCCTCATTACTGTACAGTATGTAATAATGGTAAGAAGACTGAACTAAGGCTTTGTCACTGAAATAAAGCAGAATCGGCAGGCTTTCATCAAAAGGAGCAGCCTTTGCTGCATATTTATCTCATGTTTATAATCCATGAAGATGAGATAAACAGGAAAAAGGAGGACCATCATATCTAGGCTGCAAAGTTCCCAATGTCATTAGATGCCAATATATAGTAGGTTATCAACCACCCATAAATACAGTTGAAGGAGTCTGGGGAAGTCTTAGCTTGCTTGACAAAAAATAGATGCCTAAAATAAGTTTTATGATTTTTGTACTCTCTGAATGCTTGGAATTACAACTCCCATCTCCCCAAGCAACAGAGAGCATTATTAGAGTTGTAGTCCAATAGATCTGGAGGCCAATAGGTTGGGGAAGAAATAAAAAGTTCCTACTCTCATTTCAAAATGAAATGATAACTGTGTGATGTGTCTGCATTCAAGAAGGTGGAGCCGGAGGCTTCCGCATGCAGCTAAATACTGAATGTGGGCTGGAAGAGAATAGGAAAGAAGAACCCGAAAATTTATATCACTTTGTTTCCTAAAGAGTCCTAAAGACACCTGAGCAAGATAGTCCATTAGCTACTCCTTTAAACTTCAAAACACCCTGGCAGAATGATGACATGATAATTTACAGAGGAACAGAGAGGCATGTTTTTTAAAATGACCTTTTTACTTAGGATTTTAATTACAATAATAAAAGCAAATAAAAACTAAACTCAGAGAGAGAAGGAGAAATAGAAAGAATAAAATGCAAAGGAAAAAGGAAAAAAAAGAAGTAAATTTTAAAAGAGAAATAAAGAAGTGACCTGCAATCTTCCATCTCAAAAAGTATAAACAATCGTAATTCTTCCTCCTCTATAATGTTACCAATGTTTCTTCTTCCCATAACACATTCCTTATCTATATCTGGATAAGGAATCTGGAATCAGTTGCCCCCAGAGATAAGAAGAATCCATGACCTCCGTGCCTTCCGCCGTGCCCTTAAAACATTTTTTTTCCAACAAGCCGGGCTGGCCTAAGCAAAGCCTTTTAAATGATTTTAAATTGGGGTGTTTTTAAATTTGGGCCAATTTAGATATTCTTTTAAATCTGTTCTTAATGTTTATATTGTGTGTTTTACTTGGCTGTACACCGCCCTGAGTCCCCAGGGAGAAGGGCGGTATAGAAATCCATCCATCCATCAATCAATCAATCAATCAATAAACAAACAAACAACTAACTAACTAACTAACTAACCCTAACCCTTTTCAGTCCTAGTGTCAGCAAAAAAGCTGTAAAGCATTAACAGAGTTTTATAGAAACGTCTTACTTTAACTTCAGTCAATTATATATTTTTTCCTTTTATTTCTGACAATCTTAATGTTTAATTTAGTCAGATATTGTTATAGGATTTTATCTTGGTTCAATTTTTCTTTTTCCCGTTGCAAAGGTTTCTTCAATGCTTTAGCTTATCTCTTTTGTAAAGGCAGTCAAAAGTCATTGTCTAGGCCAATGATGGCTAACCTTTTTGCCATCGCGTGCCAAAAGTGGGGGGAGTGCGGGGGGTTGCTCGCGTGCGTGCCCACACCTATAATTCTATGCGCCCTGCCCCCCGCGCATGCATGTGCGACCCCCCCGCACTCCCCCCACTTTTGGCATGTGATGGCAAGGTAGGCCCATTTTTCACTCTCCCCAGGCTCCAGAGCCTTTCTAGGAGACTGGGGAGGACAAAAATGGCCTTCCCCACTCCCCTGGAGGCCCTCCAGAAGCTGGAAACAGCCTTTTTCCTGACTTCCAGTGGGCCCAAAAGGCCCGAAAATCAGCTGGCTAGAGTGCGCATGCACACCAGAGCTGAGCTCGCGTGCCCACCGATATGGCTCCGCGTGCCACCTGTGGCACCCGTGCCATAGGTTTGCCATCACGGGTCTAGGCCATTGTCTAGATTTGTCATTTGTCTTTTCCACTTTGATTTTCAAAGCTTTTGAAGAAGAACCAACCTTTTTGTATATCCAGTGGAAAGTCTTTACCCAGGTCATGCTCTTCATTTGTCATTTGTGTTTCAACTTCAGATGCCTTCTCTGTCATACTTTCAGGTCACTTTCACCAACCGCAGGGAGACGGAACCAACCAAGTGGTTCCGTCCAAGCGCCTGATGGATCCCGAGAGGTTCCTGACGGAGCTTGGGCCATTTCCTGAGACTCTGGCTCACGACTTGACTGAGGACCTGGTGGTGGCCTGGGACAGGGCAGCTACTAGGGCCTTGGACCACATCGTGCCTTTGCGGCCTCTGACCCAATGCCAATCTCAACTAGCTCCTTGGTTTTCTGAGGAGCTGAGAGAGATGAAGCGTCGGAAAAGACGCCTGGAGAGTGATTGGAGGACAAGCCGATCTGAATCTGACCGAACACAGGTGAGATCTTATATTAAGACCTACCTAGTGGCGATAAAAGCGGCGAAGTCTAGCTACTTCTCCGCTCTTATTGCATCTGCAGAGAACCGCCCAGCCGCGCTGTTTAGGGTGACTCGCTCACTACTTCAGGTGGGGGTGCGTGAGGACCCCTTACAGGGTCAAGCTGAGGATTTTGTGCAATTCCTGAATGATAAAGTCCTGGAAGGCCTGGACTCTGATTGGGTAGATCCAGGGGAGGGGATGGGGGTAGGTCCTGAGAGTGTTACCTGGGAAGAGTTTGACTCTGTGGCTCCTGAGGATGTGGACAGGATTCTGGGCAAGCTTAGTGCTGCCACATGTTTATTGGACCCGTGTCCCTCCTGGTTGGTACTGGCCTCCCGGGAGGTTACACGAGGCTGGCTCCAGGGGATTATAAATGCTTCTCTGAGTGAGGGTGTCTTTCCCACCGCCTTGAAAGAGGCGGTTGTGAAGCCCCTCCTCAAGAAGCCTTCCCTGGACACAGCTATATTATCAAATTATCGTCCAGTCTCCAATCTTCGCTTCGTTGTGAAGGTTGTTGAGAGTGTGGTGGCACAACAACTACCCCGATACCTGGATGAAGCTGTCTATCTGGATCTGAACCAGTCGGGCTTCAGGCCATGATACAGCACAGAAACGGCATTGGTCGCATTGGTTGATGATCTCTGGAGGGCTCGGGACAGAGGTTGTTCCTCTGTCCTGGTCCTATTAGATCTCTCAGCGGCTTTTGATACCATCGACCATGGTATCTTACTGCACCGGCTGGAGAGGTTAGGAATAGGGGGCACCGTGCTTCGGTGGTTCTCCTCCTTCCTCTCTGACTGTTCGCAGTTTGTGTTGGCTGGGGGGCAGAGGTCGACCTCGAGGCACCTTATTTGTGGAGTGCCACAAGGATCAGTCCTCTCACCCCTTTTGTTCAACATTTATGTAAAACCGCTAGGCGAGATCATCCGTGGTTTTGGGGTGAGTGTTCATCAGTATGCTGATGACAAACAGCTATACATCTCCACCCCGGACCACCCCAATGATGCCCTTACTGTGATGTCCCGTTGCCTGGAGGCCGTGCGGATCTGGATGGGGAGAAACAAACTCAGACTCAACCCCTCCAAGACCAAGTGGCTGTGGCTTCCGGCATCCCGGTATAGTCAGCTGGTACCATCACTGACAATTGGGGATGAGACCTTACTTCCCACAGAGAGGGCTCGCAACTTAGGTGTCCTCCTGGATTCACGGCTATCTTTAGAAGAGCACATGATGGCCGTGGGCAGGGGGGCCTTTTATCAGGTTCGCCTGATCCACCAGTTGCATCCCTTTCTGGATCAGGACGCCTTGCGTACAGTCACTCATGCCCTAGTCACCTCCCGTATGGACTACTGTAATGCTCTCTACATGGGGCTCCCCTTGAAGAGCACCCGCAGGCTCCAGCTGGTCCAGAATGTAGCCTCGCGGGTGATTATGGGCGCAACTCGTTAAGCCCATGTAACACCTCTCCTGTGCGAGCTGCACTGGCTCCCGGTGGTCTTCCGGGTGCGATTCAAGGTGTTAGTCATCACCTTTAAAGCGCTCCATGGCTTAGGACCTGGGTACCTACGAGACAGTCTTTTGCCACCAATAGCCTCCCACCGATAAGTTCGTTCTCACAGGGAGGGACTACTCAGGGTACCGTCAGTCAAATCATGCCGACTGGGGACTCCCAGGGGGAGGGCCTTCTCTGTGAGGGCTCCAACCCTTTGGAATGAACTGCCCCCAGAGATACGGAATATCCCTGATCTCCGTGCTTTCCGCTGTGCCCTCAAGACCCTGATGTTCCAACAGGCGGGGCTAAACATGAACATGTGAATGATCTTTTAAAATGTACACCACCTTGAGTCCTACGGGAGAAAGGCGGTATATAAATAAATAAATAAATAAAATTAAATTTAAATAAATAAATAAATAAATAAATAAATAAATAAATAAATAAATATAATTCACACTTTTGTTATTACCCAGTATTTCTGGTTCTAATACGTTTGCTTCAGGAAAAATTGTTTTATATCTGTCATTCCTTCATTAGCGTCCTTTGGAAATAATCTCTCCATAGAAATAGACATCATCATTGATATTGTAGCTACTGGTATTTCAAATATTATTGTTTATTATTTATCACTTTTAAAATAGTAACTGTAACAGTAAAGGAATTAAAGATTAACATTCTCAAGAAAAGAAACGCACACAAAAAGTGCTTTTGAATTTAAAAAAAATACAACAGAAAAATGAATCCTTGTATATTGTTATAACTATAGCTATTGTTAGTAGTTACAATTCTGTATATACAGTACTTATCTAATATAAATATTATTGAACTACATATATATATACATTTCTAAGACACTTATATAACTATCATTTTTAATTTACTGTATTTTTTATGAGTTCCATATTTCATTATGCTTGTCCATATAAAGTCTAC
Organism: Ptyas mucosa; assembly: GCA_012654045.1. Taxonomy (NCBI): domain Eukaryota; kingdom Metazoa; phylum Chordata; class Lepidosauria; order Squamata; family Colubridae; genus Ptyas; species Ptyas mucosa. Next base: position 4,811,189 of record WNWU01000054.1, on the reverse strand, counting down.
ATCTGTCATAGGTGGCAAGTGTAACTAGGTCTCCAGGCCATTGAGTGAATAGATTAGGCTGTTAATTTACTTTTTAGTATCTGCATATCAAGTGGTTTTGACAACAAATATCTACAAAAACTCATACTATAGTATTTTTTTAAAAAAAAATTAAAGGATTTAACAAGTTGTTTTAGTATCTCAGATGTCTCAGAAGCTGAAAATCCTGCTGGTCCAAAACAAATTGCTAATAAATATTATCATTGGGTTACATCTAGAAAATGATATTTATCTCTTCACATATGTTAAAAATCACCTCTATTGTTTCTCATTTGCTCCAAAGTTTGATGTGGTGGTTAAGGTACCAAGCTAGAAATCAGGAGATTCTGAATGTTAGTTCTGCCTTAGGCATGAAAGCCATCTGAGTGATTTTGGGTCACTCAGGCCAACCCACTTCACAGGGTTATTATTGTACAAAAATAGGAGGAGGAAGATACATTGGATATGTTCACTGCTTGAGTTATTTATAAAAGTAAAGGCAGGATTTAAAAAATCCAAATAAATAAGTAGAATAAAATAATTTTCTGACATTGTTTCCAGGGGTACTAGAGTTCTAGTGTATTTTGATTCTAATACTGTCCATACAACCAAAGGTACTATATATTCCAAAATTTCCCAAATCAGAAAATTAACACTAATTGTTGGCTTCCAATATTTAATATTTGATGACAGGTAAGCATGGCATATACAGTAGTTCCTGATTCGGAAAATAGATTTCTCCCTCATTAACTCTAGTTGCATTTTCTATAAAGTATTGTCAGAAACAAAGAACCCCATAGTAAATTTCTAAACAAAGAATGTATTTTTTGAAAATATTTTCCAGATACATGAACTAAGATTCCTGTCAGTATACATATAAATCTGAGAATAATATTCATTTTGAGAATTTTCACTTTTTCCCAAAGGATGAGATTTAATGACTCTCATTATCAATATCTGAACCAATGTTTTTCTATATTTTATTTATGTTACATGTTTATTTAGTTAGTTATTAAATTTCTATACTGCCCTTCTCATCTAAGAGTCTCTGGGGAGTTTACAGTAATATAATAAAATAATAAACACATAACTAAAAGCACAGTGAAAGAGACATATTACTAAATATTACTAACCTTTACTAACTATTGTAAGAGCCGTGCTGGTGCAGTGGTTAGAATGCAGCATTGCAGGCTAACTTAATGGCTCACTCACTAGAGTGATTCTGAACAGCTCAAAGTTGACTCAGCCTTCCATCCTTCCATGGTTGGTAAAATGAGAATCCAGATTGTTGGGGGCAAAATACTGACTCTGTAAACCACTTAGAGAGGGTTGTAAAGCACTGTGAAGCAGTATATAAATTTATGGCTAACCAAAGTATATCTTTTGGAATGCACATAGAAATGCAGCATTGATATTCTTTAAATGAAATTTCACTTATTGGCATCAATTTTAATTTGGACCAGTTAATATAGCATCCTGCTATTTTACTAAAAAACTGTTATATTAACACTGGAATAATAGTATTAGGATTAGAAATAAACAAAATAACATCATTCGCAAATAAAACCAATTTGTATTCAACTGAGTGCACGGACTCTGCCTCAGACCTGTCTTGGCTGTAATAAATTCTGATTCCTGAAAATTGCTTATATAGGGCAGAGCTACACAATATTTTCTGGGATGAAAATCTTTAGAAAGTTGAGGTGGGGGGATCGGATCCAGACAAACATTAACTTTGATTTCATTTCATATGGAGTTCAGCTGAATTAAATGATAGTTAATAGGATTGCATTCACACCATGTATTTATGGTTTTTCTTTGCAATCTTATGAAAAATAAAATCACATTATAATGCTTTTGACAGTTTTCATCTGGGGCCGTATGAAGCTTAGGGACATTGGATACCACGCAGAAGCCATTCTCTCTCTCCCCCACTCCCCTCTCCTTCCTGGGTGTTTACAAAAATCTACTTTTGAATCCTGCTGTCCTTGTAATCTTTGATATCACATTTTTTCATCCTGTCAGAAAAAAGGGAGATTTCAGTCCAAAATGAGTGACTGACACTGGAATCCAAGCTTTTAAACAGTAAAATTAAATAAGGTTTTGGCAATTGCACTGCATTTTATAAGTATATGTTCTGGCATGTGATCAATATGGAAAATCCAATATCTCTGTCAAAATAAATTTGTGTATGTGTCCCAATCTCTCTCCCCCCTCCCTCCCTCACACACACACACACACACACACACACAGAGTCTATGGAAACCTGCAGACTGTTCCTTTTTCATTTTTATTTATGACACTGGCCTCAGAAGCATTTTCTCTCCTGTCCATCATCCTATAAACAGAATTTGTTTATTCTATAATATTTTAATTCAAATCCTGCCCACCCCCCCCTCCATGAAACACCCAAGGAAAAAAGGTTTTCAATGTGTTGACACAGCATAAAGTCAGTTAATTTGCTTAATTTCTATTGTTTGTGTAATTTACTCTGCCTTTTTATTTGTATTATATTACATCATTTATTCAAGGCAAGGAGGTAAATGTATGGAGGACTTGAATGCCTCACCCTTGGAGTGCAGGAACTGTATTTAGTCACTGCATGTCTGCTGAAATCTCAGAAGCTAAAGTAATTGCTAATAATCACTTCAGCTTCTGAGATTTCAGCAGACTTGCTGTGACTAAATACTTACAACTTCCCAACCATGAGAGGTAGAATTGTGTCTACTCCACAAGGGTCATAATTGAGGAAGCTGAATTATGTGCAAATCATCATCATTGTCTTTTCCTTTTGTTTTCCTCTGCTCTCCTGCAATCATAACAAATATGTATCCTTGCCTCGACCTCCAGAAAACCGTTCTTGCATCATCACAGATTCAGCTGCTCTATGTTTGCTGCTGCTCTAACTCTACTGGATTTCCTCATCCTCCTTTTGTCTAGTGGAATCTAGTCTGTCTCAACATTTCTGACTGGGTTTTATTGGTATAACTTTCTCAATTGAAGCTGTTGAAAAAAATAATTGTTGACTAGCTGTGGTGACCCTCTGCCCGTAGAACAGTTGGTTTCCATATAAACAATCTCTTTACCTTACATTGGTATGAATCAGAATACTCTCTTGATGACAAGGCTATTCAAGAAATGGGAAAGAGAGTCAAGACTGATGTTGTTTACTGTTTATTTCCCACAAAGAATAGGATGTAAAAACAAGCAGTCAGTTTTCCTTTCTCCTGGCTCTCAGTTTGGAGCTGTAACTAATGGAAAGTGTTTTTTTTTCCCTTTCCAGAAGGACCTCCCTTTGCCCAGAAAAAGCAGCAGGTAAGTAAAATATTTTTCACTGATAAGAACATTCAGAGGGGGAATGATTGTAGCCTTGTTGTTTCTCCTATCCTGGTAGTGATCCATGCTGTCTCCCTAGCTGAAGAATTTATATAAAAGAATGAAACCTGTGGTGACCAAACCTTCCCATAATAATGTTTTATGTGCACACGGTGTTTAAATTGCCTTGCTGTGTGCAGGATCCTCTTTTCAGGCTTCACATCCTCAACAGAAGCTGTACCTCAGCTTTTCCTAATCTGATATCCTCTTGCCTGAGGATTGTGAGAGTAGCAGTCCCAATACATCTGGAAAGCACAAGTTGAGCACAATCGTCTACAGTTGGCTTGATAAAGAATACAATGTGGAACTTTTAAGCACTGAGAATAACTAAAGGAGGAGAATTTTAGCAGATGCAACAGAGGAGCCATTCAAATGTTATCCTTAAAAGCCCCTACAACCAACATTCAGTATTTTTGCTGTTATTATTGGTTATTCTTTAATTTTCCTTTCAGCCTGCCCCTGTCCTACTTTATTAAACTCAGGTTGAATACTTACTCCACATTGGGGACAAGGGGTCTTATCTCTCTTCTGAATTATTCATCTACTTTTGAAGGTACAGAGCAGTACATTGAAATGCTACCCTGCCTCTTTGGTGCCTCTTGTGAGTCATTGCTGAATGATGCTATTCCATGGATGTATGTGCAACATATGATAGCCAAAGACATTGGTTGAGTCTTCTGGCTTTGCTGCTCTTCCTTTTCAAGCTATTACTTGCTGGCAGGAACAGCATCCACCAGTAAGGATACTATGGCAGGAAGGGGTAAGTCTGAAAGCAGAATTCTGTCTGCCATTGCTCTTAAGGTTGATTGGCACAGCCAGGTATAGCCACTAATTGCTTCTTGGGAGCAGGAAGGCATGATGTTGCCCTCTGTGTGTCCTCAAGCTAATGGGAGGACCACCTCCATCTGTCTTTTCCTTCTGTGCAATAAAAATAATGTTTTCCGACTTGTGCCAGTATAAGTGGTGCTGAGCGGTTTTCCTCCTGTGCTTTAAGAAAATCTCGTGTGTGAGATGGGGAGCTGTACACATCCAATAAATAAATAAATAGGCTGAGTGCATTGTGGCAGGAATGCTTCTGCCTCTCTGGTTACCCGTCACAGTAATTTTGTCCTAGGTTGCTGGGCTGCCTGCCCCCTTCTGAAGTGATCACGACTGATGAATCTCTGATTTGGCTTGGTTTTATTAATTTCACCTGTGGATTAGTGAAACACTGGGGTTTCTTTTACAAGTTTATTGGAAGGCTCATACAAAAAGTCTGGAAAAGAATAATATTCAAATTAGATTAGATTAACAGAGTTGGAAGGAACCTTATAGGTCCAACCCCCTGCCCAAGCAGGAGACCCTACACCACTTCCAACAAATGGCAGTCCAATCTCCTCCTGAAAGCCTCCAGTGATTAAGCTCCCACAACTTCTGAAGGCAACTTCTGTTCCATTGGTTGATTGCTCTCACTGTCAGAAAATTTCTCCTTATTTCTAGGTTGACTCTCTCCTTGGTCAGTTTCCATCCATTATTCCTTGTCCAGCCTTCAGGTGCCTTGGAAAATAACTTGACCCCTTACTCTCTGTGGCAGCACCTGGTCCTTTTCTTCACTAGACTAGCTATGCCCAGTTCCTGTAACTGTTCTTCATATGTTTTAGTCTCCAGTCCCCTAATCATCCTGGTTGCTCTTTTCTGAACTTTTTCTAAAGTCTCAACATATTTTTTATAGTGTGGTGACCAAAACTGGATGCAGTACTCTAGGTGTGGTCTTACTAAGGCTTTATAGAGTGGTATTAGTACCTCACTTGATCTTGATTATATCCCTCTGTTAATGGAATTTAGGATTGCATTGGGTTTTTTGGCTGCTGCTGCACACGGCTGGCTCATATTTAGCTGGTTGTCCACTAAGACTCCAAGAACCCTCTCAGTCTAACAGTGGAGACCACGTATCCATAAAGACCCACTCACAGAAAGGAAAGCAGCACCCATGGGAGGATAAAGAATTTGCCAACCAGAGGCCATGGTCAGCACATCTGCTGTGGCCAAAGCTGAGGAAGTCTGGAAAGAAATGTCTTCAGCCAGCTTTCTTTCCATCCACCTGTGCATGGAAGTCAAGCAACTTAAGGCTGCAGTGCAGAAGAGCCTAAGACTAGCTAGCACTGACTATGTTATCTAGTTGAGTAGTGAAACGTCTGCAAAACCCCTCACAAAACTCAGAGAGCACCAAGGACCCCACAGTTCAACCCTAACTTACAAATATTCTGTTCTATTGGAGCTTTAGACTCCATGCTGGCAGACACAAGATTCATGAACATAATAATGGGAAGACAATACTTTTATTTATGAGCTGCAGTGGCACAGTGGTTAGAGTGCAGTACTGTAGACTACTTCTGTTGACTGCTGGCTGACTGCAATTTGGCAGTTCAAATCTCACCCAGCTCAAGGTTGACTCAGCCTTCCATCCTTCCGAGGTTAGTAAAATGAGGACTCAGATTGTTGGGGGCAATATGCTGACTCTGTAAACTGCTTAGAGAGTGCTGTAAAGCGGTATATAAGTGCTATTGCTATTTAGGATTTTTCCCTTTTTCTTTTTCTTTGTAGTCACCAATTGTGGACATGCAGACTTCTAAATGTTCTATTGTAGAGACAAAAAGGAGTGTGTATTGATCCTGACATTTCACTATTACACTTTTTCACCCTATTACACTATTTTTCTGTTAGGCTAGTTCAGGCTCTACAACTTTACAGACCAACTAACATTAGTAAAGGTTCGGATTATAGACCAAATAATTTTCTTAAAATTTTACATCCTGCTAAGTCCAGCTCTTTAGGAAGCAAATAGTAAAACAGCAACAGAAGAGTCTAACACTGGTAGAGAACACGTCCAAAAGAAAGGCTACTTTAACCCCGGTTGAGTTAAATCTATGTCATTCATGGACTGGAATGAGGCAACATAGTGGAAACATTTGTAATTGTCGAGAAATGATAGTACCTTGGTTAATTGCAACTTAGGACATATCCAGAATCTATTTAGTATATTTTTTCCTGCATAGCAGTTAAATTTCTTGGAAATCCACCCATGGAATAATATTGTGTCTAAGGCTAAGACAATTGTCTTCACTCTTCAAAGTAGCCTGTGTAGGCAATAATAAATAATAATAAAAAAATACGGGTAGTTTTGGCCAAAAAGAAAACTTTTAAAGTGTTGGTTAGGATTTTAGCCAGAGTTTCAAAAGACCTTACAAAGTGTTTTGTTGGGATTTTGGGAGGATTTTAAGCTGGGATTTTAGCCAGGATTTTAAGTATTTCAACTAACAGACTTTTAATGACGCGGGAAAACACCCGAGATTTTAACTTTTTACACACACACACACACACACACACACACATGCAATTTCTTTCTAGCCAGGTTCTACCTACGTAAGCTAAGATATTCCTCAGCCCTGAGGAACATCTTAGCTTACATAGGTAGAACCTGGCTAGAAAGAAATTGCACATAAAGCCTA
>WNWU01000054.1:4667741-4779308 GCA_012654045.1 Ptyas mucosa | reverse complement strand
ATAGATAGATAGATAGATAGATAGATAGATAGATAGATAGATAGATACATGACACAAAACCTCTCCCTTCCTGCAGCTATCTTTGCTGCACTGAATTCAGAAGAAAGTAGAGAGTGAAGAGTTCCCCTTGTCCTAGCAACTGAGATGGTAAGACAGGGTAAGATAGCTCACCTGGTTCAGCTGTCTTCCATTCCATTCATGCATGCATATGAATTGTCATGGTCTTTATTTGGAGTAGATACAGATCAAAACAATGGTTTTGGGCAGAAGTGGCTTGTGAGAGATAAGAGCAAGAAAAAGCCAAGGCCTCAGCCCCAGCATGTATCCACATCAGAGGCAGTATTAGCAGCTCAGGGAAAGAACAGGCAGAAGGGAAAAGAAAACACTGGCGTGAAGCCAGTGAGCTATGACATTTACAAAGTCTTTACTACTGAGAATATTACCATGAAGAAGAGCTACTACTTCAGCACTAGCTGAGGGGGAAATAAGAGGAAAAGGTGTGAGGAAGATGACAAAGTAGGTAGGCTGGCAAGCAGGCCATGAGGAAAAGGAGGAAATGGGCAACATTGTTAGCTAATAATGTCATTGAATCCATAAAATAACACACTTTCAAACATTGAGAACATATCTGAAAAATAAAACAAAAAACTGGGCTCCTGCAAAACTGAGCACATTTTTGAATACTTTCTTATGGATGTTGTTGTCAGACAACAACTTATTATTAAACTTCTTATTAAACCAACTTATTAAAAAGAAGAAAGTGGAACGTGCAGAAAAGGATTTAAAATACAAGAACCAAATAACCAGGCAGGATGAACGTAATTTTGGTGATAGACAAGGTTTTTCATTAAGAGTCATTTTTCATTCCAATAAATCTGAGGACATGCTATTCCTCTTTGCTTCTAGTGTGTACAGACATGACCCATGCTGGTAGAACTTAAAGACTAGCAAATGAGAAGCAGGGAAAAGCTGCTCTCAGAAATTATTTATGCAATAGAAAATGGAAGAGAAATGGAAGAGACGCCATTAAGAAGGATAAAGTATTTAAATCAATCAAAGGATTTGGAAATAATTCAGAGTGATAAGTGGAAGGACACACATCTGGTCTTTATCACACTTACATTGCAGCAGCCTGTTTTCAGTACTTTTGAAGAGCCGGTCTAGTGATTTCATTGCTGTCAAATGTGAGAGCTAGGTTTCTAATCAGTACATGATGTTTTAACTGTATTACTCCAAAGTTAAAAGATACTGATTATTTCCCAACACTTAAAGCTTCGAACAAGCTTATGGACTACAGGTAGTCCTCAACTTATGAATGGTTGTTTAGCGACCATTTGAAGTTATGATAGATACCTCCCCCCCCCCAAAATACAATCTGATTTTGAAATTAAGGTAGCCATAATCCCCCCACCCCCCAATCACATTATTGCATTTTAGGTGGTTGTCAACCAGCTCACCTTTATGGCCATGTACAGCATCGTATAGTCATGTGACTGACTTTTTACAGACATTTTTTGCTGATTTATGGCATTTACTTCCAATTTCTGTCACAAAATGCCAATTGGTAATGACTGCCTCATTTGCTTAACAACTGCCACACAAAATGCCCCCAAGATTGGATCCACTCATGTGAAGCCTTGACATATGACTGCAATGACTTAAGACCATAATTCTGAACTCAATTATGGTCATAAATTGAGGACTACCTATACCTGTTTGAGGGATCTACCATATCTGGTTATTTCTCCTAGAGCAGGGGTGTCAGACTCAAGGCCTGTGAGCCTCATCTGCCCCTCGGGATGCTTAAATCCGGCCCACAAGCCCGGCCTGGAAATATCAAAGGAACAGCCCACTGTGCCTCTGGTGGCTAAAACGGGCTGTGTGCAGCCCCCTGCACCTCGTTTTCACCCTCCATGGCCTCCTGCAGCACTCTGCTGGCCGAAAACGGCCAGAAAAAAGCCACAAAAACGGTAGAAGAAAGGCCTGAAAAAGAGCAGAAAATGGCCCAAAACAGCCCAAAAAAACAAGTTGAAAACAGCCCCAAAATCGGCCCCAAAACAAGCTAAAAATGGCCCAGAAAATGGGCCATGGAGGGTAAAAACAAGGTGCAGGGGGGCCACGCGTGGACCCCCTGTGTCCCGTTTTGGCCAGCAGAGTGCTGCAGGAGGCATCCATCCCACCCTCCTCCCCGCCCCACCCTGCCAGCCCACAGAGGAAAACTACAATGCTGATCCGTCCCTTGAAGAAATCCAGTTTGACACCCCTGTCCTAGAGGCTCTTCCTATCTCCAAATGTGGAATTGTTTTCTTTAGAAATTAGATTGGTCTCTACTTTCTTGGTTTATTAAAGACATATTTTTATCTGGTCTTTGAAATTACTAGCAGCTGGTTTAATATGGAGATTGGGAGATTGGAGTTAATATTCGGGAGATTCTTTTAAACTTTCAAGATATTCATATTTATAAAAAGCAATTGTCAATAGTGTTGGTGATAGTTGTTGACAGACAGTATTGCCCTCAATAAAAAGACTGATGAATAAACAGCTTATTTTAAAGAAGTGGTTTTGCTGTTTGCCTAAATGGGATTTTCAGCAGAGCTCTATGTGGATAGTACACCATGCTGTTCAATGATGGGTCTTTGGGATTTAATTTTTGTTGAAACTTTGGATTTTTGCCTAAGCACCAAAACTATGATCACAAGCCCTCCTGGAGGAAGTGAGATCCTCTTTCAGCTGGAATTAAGCTTCTTCTAGTTCAGTTCCCAAGCAGAGCACCATGTTGTTGCTTCACATACTCCTTTAAGTCTGGTATTGAAAACCAGTTCTGAGCTGAGCATGAACAAGCTTCCATCTGGCTCAATAATTCCTTCTATCTCCCTATCTGGGCTCTACCCTTTATCATTGGAGGGCTCAGATCATCAACCCAGCTTGTATCTGTTTAGGCTACTTTTGAAGGTTCCTGTGTGTTACCTTGACAACACAGCAGCCAATCACAGAACACTTTTTCTCAACCAGCCAGTTGCTGCACTGCATTGGCTAGGCTGACGCTGTCTTTGTTGTCCTGGTCAGAAACATGGGAGCATCAGAAGGAGGAGGATGGTGGACAGGGACTCCTGTTTATGCCTCCCTTTTCTCCAAAATTGAGACAAACAAAGCTTTTGTTTCAAACATGGGTTTCAGAAGGGTTTTCTTTTAAACAAAATTAAAATGCTTAGCTGTGTTTATTTAGCTTCTCTGCTTTTTTCCCCCTTTTCATCTAGGTCAGATTATAAACGGAGCTGTAAAAAGGCTTCTTAATTCCTCATAGCAATCTTCCCCAATGTAATCCCTACTAGACCCATCAGTTAAAAATCCAGTCAGACACAGCATGATGGCAGGATATGATGGGAGTTGTAGTTCAGTTCAACTCCCAGGGCCAGGCTAAGCAAGACTAAGATAAAATGCCACATGATAGGATAGACCATTTTAACCATATATTCAGTGTTAGGGATTAACTATCAGCTGATTAGGGAAGGGAGTCAGTATCTTGTATCCATCAATGCAAATGTTTCTGGAAATCCAACAGGCAAGGCCTTCTCCCACTGTTTCTTTTCAGCAGCCAGCATTTTGAGGAATATTCCCTCAAAAAATGGAGACTCCATTTAGCAACTTTGCAGTCTTTCTCCACTTCTGCGAATTTGAGGTCACAGTCTTGCTACAAATACTTGTAATTTATCTACTGTGATTCAGCTCTACAGATGTTTCAATGGTTGAAATCAAATTCTCAGTAACAGCAACTTTTTATTAACATTAAATTTCACTGATGGCTGTTAACAAAAAAAGTTCCTAATGATCAACAGTGGTTGATCATTATGCCATACACTGGCATCTCAGCTGGAATACTCTTGGTGTAAAAGAATAGAGTCAAGGGGTCTTTTAGCATTCAGCTGTCATGTTCACCATACATTATCTAAAGTACTGAAGGCAGTAACCAGTCACTTGGTTATGTGGTGTCTAATTGTTTGGATTCTATACAAATGTAGTGTTTTCTCAAAATGCATATCACAGCATCAGCCAATTTCTGTGGCCTGCAAAGCCCCATGTTTTCCTAGACCTCAGTTCCCAAACAAGTATACTGCCAATTCCCTTGCTTCATATAGCTAATATGAGGTTGAGAGGTAGGACAATAGGAAATGCAGAGCATAGAAACAGACAAGATATTTATGAAAATGCAGTGCCACCGCCATCAACAGCCAAATGGACTATAAGTAACCTGATAAATAAAAAAGCAGGGGGAAAAAACTTAAGTTTTAAACTCATGCATATGTAAACACACATACACAGACAGACGGAACTGTATACTCTATTGATGCTGTTCTTTATCATAATTAGGGCTGCTTAATATTTGAATAAAGTTACTTAGCTATCCAAGCCTCCTCCTTGATTTGTCTGTTAAGTATGTTGGTGTGCATTTGCATTCCTGGAGTTGTATTTTTAGTCAGGTTCAAGGAATAGCCATGAGAAATGTTATCATATTTGTCTACTAAGGATTTCAGGACATAGCAACTCTAGCAACTATTCCTCTTGATTCTCGCTATTTTTCTTCCCTATGAAGGATTCTGTTTAGATTTTACTATGAAATTTCCCAACCTAATTCACAGAATTTCATAAGCACTTCAGATAACCACCTCCATAAGTAATTATCAATGTTTTCACATTCCTATTTTCATCTTGTTTTCTTTCCAGAAAACAAAATCCTTAAGGGGGAAAAAAACTAGCTGCAAGGTACCTTCTTGTCTGGTAGAACCGAGACCCTCCATCTAAAAACACTGAGGGTAATGTTAGCCTGAGGAACAGCAGCTATTTCAATTTACGGATCCTGTGAGTCCTGTTACTCAGGTCCACATCCACTGTTTTTAGCATTACACCTCCCTAGCTGTCTCTTTTGTGGTTCCTGAAATCAGTTCTTCTTTGCTAATCTCAATCCTAATTCTGGCCTGCTCTGTATTTTATCTCTAGGAGTTTAATCCTGAGGAGTTTTACCACTTGCTGGAAGCAGCCGAGGACCATGCCAAAGAGGGACATCTGGTGAAGACAGATATTCCTCGTTACATCATAAGCCAGTTGGGACTGACTCGAGACCCATTTCCAGGTAATACCATGAAAATTATCTGCTATCCAAGTGGCCTTGTCTCTGTATATGTACCCAAGTCACAATATTTGTTATATGTCAAGTGACGATACTTGTGTGTCATTTCTTGCATGTATTAGCATGATCATTTCATAACTCCTTTGGATATGTGGCAATTTGTCATGCTGACTATTCAATTCAATATTACATGGATTCCACACAGCACAAATTTGTTCATTTTCTTTAATATGATTCTTTATTCTTGGGCCATTTTTGTTCCTTGTGCATCTTTGAGGGAAATCTGACTACCTATTCTATGTAGGGGGTAAGATATAAATAAATCGACACAGAATTTAGTTCCACAGAGTTGGAAAAAGAAGTTAGCCAGGATAACCTATAGGCATATTTCTAAGTTCTGAACAAAGAAGTTAAATTTATTAAGGAGCTATTAAGAATTTGTTAACAAACTGTCCAGTAGAAAGGAAAAGAAGGTAAATTGTTATCTACTAGTAAATTTCTGGATTACCATCTTGTATTTGGTGATTTCTGGGATTCTTTTCAAGAGTGCTGGAGTACATAGGCACTTTTTGGAGGTTAACAAGAGAAATCTGATAGTGAAGCCTTAATTATTAAGAAATTCCAAGCATGCACACTTTTTTTTAAATTTAAAATTCATATGGGATAGTGTAAAAGGAAAATCAGTATAACTGTAGAAGTCCGGTTATGATAGGGGATCGGAATCTTTCACATGGCAAAAGATGCTGGATGAACAGCAAGTCTTTTCTCATCTTGACTTCAAACCTCAGTTTTCAGTGTTATGGCAAATCTTATCTTACAGCATCAACTGTTCCTCCAGTGCTTCTACATACACAGGGTGACTTAATGAAATTCAGAACCCCATTGTCTTTTTTCCCCTCAATTGTAGCTAAATATATACAATATAGCCGTTAAAAATTGTATGGAAACACTACACTAACATAAAAATTACTCAATTTCCCTCCTTTCAGACTTTTACCAAGCTGAATAACTTTGTATTTGTTGTATGTTGAATTGGGCTGAATTATCTAAATGCTGATACTCTAATCCATGACATCCAGGGTTGTGAAATTACTACAGGTGGCAGATTCCAAAGGCTGGATTATGCTGCTTGCTTCATCTGAGTAAAACTAAGAACAAACAGCGCATCATGTGAAGAATTTTTGGAATGGCTTCTGTTTTTATTTTTAGGACCTTTGGCTGTAGGCATCTGGGCTCTGGATTTTATCAAACTGATGTGCAAAAGAGGGGTGTTAACCCCTTTCCATCAACTTGGCTTCCCATTCAAAATGACCCTCCATTTCACTTTTTCCTCTCCACGGTGGAAGCATTGTATGGATTCATCATGTGTGGTTGATCCTATTCAAAGTTGTCTAACTAGGAATCATGATCTGGTTTTCCAGAGAAGTAGTAATGGAATTTGCATACAAATTCTGGAAAGTGGTAGATCAAAGGCCCCAGGTGCTAGAAGGTCTGTTGTGTGTTTCTTCATTAGGACAATTTATTTTTTAATGCTTCAACTTGTCAATGCACATTTTCACACTGGCAAGGTAGCATATGCTCATCTGCATCCAGTGTTAAATATGTGCATATACACGTATATATTTCTCTAAGCTGGATTTCATGAGTGCATCTATATTGCATTGTGAGTGTGAGTAAAATTGCCAATATGTGCACATCAGCATAACGAGGCTTTTGCATATCTGCTGTGTGTTGAGCTGCATGCAGATGTGCTTGCAAGTGCATGGTCGAATCTTCTGATTTGCCATTAGAACACATGGAGCTTTCATATATACCCATTTATACCACATGCATGTGCCTTTGTGTATATGCATGGCTCTGTGTGTGTCTAGATTTCACCCTTTCTGTGCTTTCATAAATGACAATGGGGTTGCTAAAGCCTTGTTCCCTTGGCTCTCCCTTTGGCTCTTCCCAAACCTTGTTGTCGTCAGATGTGCTGTATGTGGAGGAGCACGATAGTGGAGGATCCAACACACCTGAGACAGAGGAGTTCACCGAGGTCAGTATACAGGTCAGCTTGGCCAACCCCATCCTAGTCAGTTTTTTTTTCCACACAGGGACTCCCACAGACTCACCTTTATTGTGATGTGTTCACTATGCTGTGCAAATGCCTCACTTGCATTCTGTCATTACTACTAAGCCTCAGAGGAACATCCCATTTGTGTAAGAAGAAAGAAATTTTCATAACAAGCTGAAATTGAGTAAAAATGTGCAATGATATAATACTCAAAAACTGTATCGATGCAAAAACAAATTATGGCATTTACCAGGGACATATCATTCGCCTTTCCTTCTTCCCCACAGATGCCCATGTTTAGAAATCCTAATCTTTGAAATTCAGGATTATATCTAAAGTTCTATACTATACTGACAGCAACTGGAAATAAATTAGACATCAATAATAAGGATACTTTGGGAGGAGGGATATTACTTAAATAGCAACACAACTTTTGTGATCTCCAAAGTACTGTGTTGCTTTGGGTAGTGGAAGTGGTGTTGTTCAATCTCTATGTACTATATTGTATTTTTCATGCGTTCATTTTATATTGTATTTAGCTTTCCAAGATAATTTCCCCCAATATACTTACATAAATTAATATGTATTCATGTGAGAGAATCAACATAGATTGCATTTCTTTGCAGAAGTAAATCCTCCTAGGTTTCATGCACACAGTGCTCTAGAAAGGTTAATTAAGATACAATACGTATTGTTTCTAAAATAGAAGCCTAATTTCAAAGAGCTGCCCAAGCTGGGTTTTGCTTGTGGAAGAGATTTGCACTAACCCATTACCTTTTTCCTACTTTTTCCCCTTGGGCAACTAATAATGCTGTCTATCCAGTACATTACAATATTGCAAGCCTCCCTCAGTTTCAACAATTATTTTTACATTGGTTGTTTGGAATGAGGGGCACGTGTTAACTAAAATACATGCATCCAAACCTCTCATGGACTTGTTTAATTATATTTCAACCTCTTTCGGTGTATGTGGTTTTGAACTGTTGAAGAATGTTTGAAATTATGTACAATGTAGTAAACAAATGCCAGCTTCTCTTGTTACAAGGAAAGACTATCTTTAATATTTTGATCACTAAAAAGTGAAATAAATGTGCCCTTAGTTTGGAATTAGTTAATCAACTATGAATTTTGATTGATCTACTGACTAAATATACTAAAACCTGTAGGCTGATATAGGATTTTCGCATCTCACATTTTAAAGTTTAAGGCAGTTAAAGTTTTGGAGAAAGTGCTGAAATTTAATCACCTTTGTTCAGTCATGATGAAAGCAGATCCCGGGATGGCCATCTTAAATTGCGGCCAATTTAAGATGGCCACAATTTAAAAGAGATATGGGCTCCCTGCGTGCAGCTATCTAGCCCCATTTTTGTGACCTCTCCCCTAGATTGTATTTATGCAATTTTATGGCTAATTCCTATCTAAAGTATATATCCCCTCTGGAGGTATTATTATATCTTTCTTTTATTTTAGTGAAAATCTGAACCCTATGTCTCAGTTATGTTCCCTACAATATTTTGGGGAGAATGGCTAAGCAATAAATAATCTAAAATAATGAATCTGTCCCTGAAGAAAATTGCCCATTTCTGCTTTGAAGGGTGTCAGTGAGGCTATATGTTATTGGCAAGATGTACTTTTTGATTTTTATAGTGCAGCTGAAGATGTTGGAAAGCTACTATTGCTCCTTATGACAAACTGATTCTAAATTGCTCTGCCCAGTGGTGGCAGCAGCAGCAATTGTTGTTAGAAATGGTGAGAAAAAGGTGGGAAGAAAAATCCACTTAGGAGGGCTATGAAAGAGGCACAAGATGGATAAGGGACAAGAGGAAGAAGCCTGGGCAAGAATGATGGCTTATGAAAGTGACTGATGGAATAGAGGAGAAGGTAAGAAGGAGAAGTGATCATAAGAGGATTGGACAAGAAACAAAACAGACAGATAGAGGATAGATGGATTGTGCATGGGACCTGCATGTGTGAGGGAAAAGGAATAGGCTGAAAGTGGAAGAAAGTGGTGGAAGGTCCAGGATGTTAACCTTAGTTATTGATTAGTGCAGAGGGTGCATTGTTCTTGAATCTTACTATTTCCCTGGCTGGAACTGCTTCCCTTGCTCAATCTCTCCCTTACCACTGTCTGTTAATAATTCAAGGATGGCATATTTGTTTTGGGCAGAAAAGGCTGAATAGAGAGACACCAAGGGAACCTCTTCCACCTCCTCTTCCCCCCTTGGAAAATCATCAAATGCATGATTGTTTCAGAGGCACTAGAAAGCTAACCAGCTGCTCTTTGGAAATGGAGTTAAACTGGCAGATGGCATGAGGTTTTCAGTGTCATTTTCAGTTTACTAAATTTGAATGGTGTATTTACTTTTGATTTTTAAATCACAGTGAATCAATTAAGTCCTTAATATGCAAACATATTATAATGTAAATAAATGGTAGAAGAATCCTTAGGGCTTCATAATTTTTTCTGAAGACTTACAAAGATTAACTCTCAATAGAAGATTAAAAGTTTACATAGAATCGGTCATAATTTTGGTCTTTTTCCCTCATCCTTTGTCTTAGCCCTACTTTTGTGGAGTGAGGTGGCCACTGCAAGATCTATTGTGGTTTACAACTTAGAAAAGGTTTTGCAGCTTTGTTCTAAGTTTCCTGTTCTTTATTGGTGAGAATGTGATGAACATACATATGATAGTAGCTCTTTCCTGAAGAACAGAGATTCTGCCTGGATTAATATATATATATATATATTGCATTATTAGGACTTGAATGCTGTTATTTAACTATGTATTTCATTGTGCACCTGGCTCTTCTTAAATTTGGATATTTTTGCATTTATAAATGAAATGACTACTGTTTCTGAATGACAGAATTTATATTCAGAGGTTGTGTTAACTTGCAGCTAAAAAGCATCCTATAAGGTAAACTTCTGTTAGAGCTGAATTATTGTCTCCTTATGGACCATTTGTGGCCTCACACTCAGAATGCTTAATATTGCAGAGTCGTGGGACCACTCCAAAGCCAAAGAAGCCACCAGGAGAAGGAGACTTTGAAACTATTAAACTTATAAGCAATGGGGCCTATGGGTGAGTGCACTATTAGCATCAGGCTCCTTGGATCCATCGGTTGCAGGAAAGGATCTTTGCTTCTGGGTCAACATTGTAGCTCCAAATCGCGTGCGCTTCAAATGTTTATTTGAGCCAGTCATTCTGTTTCTATAATAATGATGTAGCTCAGGGGGCTCCTCTCCACAGTTATAGCAAATTGGAGTATAAATTAGGACAATGGTTCAAAGAGGCCATAAATATAGGTTATGGTTTTGAAAACAAGTTCAATGTTTCGATTAGCTGATTATTGAATAAATAAAATAAAATTTAGCTTGATATTGAAGAGAAATATAGATACCAAACAAGCCTGTCTGATAAAGACACTAGCATCTCTGGGGCCATATGGACAATTGGAGGAGAACCTCTAAAGACAATGTCAGTGAATAGGTAGGAGGAGGTATTCTTTCCAAGACCAAGATCTCAAATCCAGGATAATTCTGGATTCTGACTTCCCACTGAGTAGTAGCCCAAAATGATTCTTCTATCTTAAAATGTGCTGTAGCGAAGTACACTAGACAGGCGTATGACCATGTTTAATTTTCTCCTGTACAAAGCATTCTGTAAATATTAGTTTTTTTTAGCCAACCAGAAAAAGGAGGTGAACTCTAATAAATATGAAGGCTCCAGCAATCTTTCTTTAAAGAACATGAAAATAAAGGTAGTTTACAGAAGGATTGTGATACATTGACTCCAAGATTTTGCATTTCCTTTTTATGGCTGGCGAATATAGACTTTTGGGACAGAACCTAAAAATGCCTCTTGCTGACCTCTGCTTTCTTCGTCTCTCTCAGAGCTGTATATTTGGTGCGACATAAAGAGACCCGCCAGCGCTTTGCCATGAAGAAGATTAATAAGCAGAACCTCATCCTGCGCAATCAGATCCAACAAGCCTTTGTGGAGCGTGACATTTTGACTTTTGCAGAGAACCCCTTTGTGGTCAGCATGTTCTGCTCTTTTGAAACTAAGCGGTACCTCTGCATGGTCATGGAGTATGTTGAAGGTACACAGTCTCAGAATTTGTAAGGGTTGGTGCCTGTGAGATGCAAGGTCTTTATGGCAGTTTCCATCCAATGTCACGCAAGAGTTATGTCATATTAGCAGCAATCCGTGGGAATTGGTTGGATTGATAAACCCTAAATACAGGTCATTTACAGCTTTATCCAAACTGGACGCCAAATATATTAGACTTCAACTTCTGTAATCTCTGATTTGGACATAGGCAATACTGATTGCAGCATTATAGGCTGAAGCTAGTCTATTTGGAAGCAGCTGATTTGAAAAGGCTGCCTTAGGATGCTGAATTTTATAAAGAAAACACTTAAGTTTAACAGCACATTATTTGAAAAAATATAACAAATACTGTATCTTACTAAATATAATGATGAATGTGTCAGTAAATAGATTACCTACAAGAATGATAGTTAGGAGGTGGCCGTAACTTAGTACTTAAGCACATGTCTTATATACAGAAGAATTTATATTCATTCCCTGAAATGCTCAGTTAAGGTGAGGGAAGATTCTGCCTGCAACTCTGAAAATCAGCTGTTCCATCCAGGTAGACACTCTTGAGCTAGTTTACCTAATGTATTGACTTAATACAACTTTCCAGATTGGAAATTATGGCCATTGAAGTTGTCCACATCCAAATTATAGTCTAATATCCTGTTGAAACTCTTTGATAATGTGATACAACTTCTCGAAGAAGTTGAAAAGACTCAGTTCTGACTTTGCAGTGTCATACCAGAGAATACTTGAAGACCTGTAAGAGCTGAGATGAAAAAATATGAAGAGAAGAGGATTAGTATCCAATAAATTCCTATCATCTCCAATAAATTTGGGACATTGACAAATTCATTTTCTTCCATTCATTTTCTTGCCTTTTTGGTTGGACTTGAAAATCAATTGACATGTATGCAGATACCACACTACAAAAATCTTTGAGAACTTGGCATGGCTTTTCCATATCTGACTGAATTGGGCAGCTTCAGCCAGGAAGACATGACTGATTCTGTACTGCAGCCAGCCCCATTAGCCTGTCTTTCTAAGACATTACAGATTTCCTCATTCTCAAGTGATCCATGTTCTGACTTGGTCTATTTGGATCTCTTTTAACCCACTGCATGCCTGGAAAGCATCTGAAAACACATATTAATCTTAATCCACCAAGAGTTATATAATGGCAATGAATTTGGCATTGCCTTATAACTAATACATTTAAGGCAATGAAATGAATTACAAGAATATACAACTTCTACAAACAAAAATGTGTGCCAGGCTAGCTTTAGTCAACCATTTTCATTGACTCATCCCCTGACCTTAAAAAAATTGCAAAAATAGTGTCATATTAGATGGGCTTTGAAGATTGCAAAAGGGATGCTGTTGTGGCCATTGGACTGCATTTTGTGCCATACTGATTTATTATTCATTTTAATACAGTCAGTATTTTTAATTTTAAGAAATCACAGCACATTATCCACCAATTTGTTTTCCTATTAATAAAACCAGTCCTTTCCACTAGGCAGGAAAAGAGTTTTTAAATTAAGAGGATTGATATAAATAGGCCACGTATGAAAAAACAGAATTTTTCCTCCCTTTAGTGAATGGAGGGGAGGAAAGCAGTTTTTCCTATGAAAGGAGAAACACCTAAACAGGAATTCAAGCAGAGTACATGGTACATCTAATTTGCTCTTTATTCACAAAAAAATATTCTTTTCTTGAGGAGCTAGTATGATAGCAGATTCATTCTATAGCATCACAAATTCACACCAATCACTTTAAGTTCCATATTAAAATTTACATATGTGATTTGCAGAAACACTCTACCAAGAATAATTATTAGTAAATAATATTAAGTATAAAATACATGCATTCTTCATTAACCAAATCAACGTAGGTCAAACTTTGAGAAGAGTTTTCCAACAGTTGCAGTTAATCCTATTGGTATCACTTTCTAAGGATGGTGCTTCAGTTTCTCACTCAAGAAAAAACTCTTCCAATTGCTAGTCCAGTTTTAAATTAAGATAAGTTGTAGAAGACATTATGATTGTGAATTTCAGAAGACATTTCAGCTTCCTGTATTCTTTTTGAAATGAAGAAATTAAGGTTTGAAATCCAGAGAGCATGCAGGCCATTAATACAGTCCATAAATCATTATCTTACAAATTATGTGTAAATAAGATAATAAAAGAGGCCAGGGGACAAAATGAACAGATAATGAGAGTTATAAAAGAGAAAGTTGAGTTTAATTGTTAAAAGCAACAATTAACAATAATTACATCTAAAACAGGAAAAACTAACTGGGCTATTACATCACAAAGGAAGAAAAGAAATATAGAAGGAAGATAAGGACTGCAGAGAACTGAATGAATTATTTCCATCTGTCTTCCCTCTAGAAGATATAGGGCAGAAAACTACCTGAATTGATACTTTCAGAAAGTAAGTCTGAGGCATGGACCTAAATAGGGTAGACAAAATAGGAAGCTCTTTATTTAAATCTCAAAAAACTCAAATGTGCAATTGATGATCTTGTGGCGAAAAAAATATAGTTCATAACATCTTACAGGCTTTCCTAGGAGAGGGCTGAAAAATAGCCAAAGGAAAAAAATCTGGGTAAATGAGATTCTCAGGAATTTCAAGCCAGTTAGGTTAATGCAAATCACAGATAAATTGCTGGAAAACATGGTTACTGACTGAATTATCGAGTAAATAGGATAGGTTTTCCTGAAGAAGAATGAACATGGCTGGAGAATATTAGCAAATATGTTGTAGAAGTTATTAAATAGATACCACTTACTTGGACTTTCGGATAACTTTTGACAAAGACTCCTGAGCAAATTGAACAATTATGGGGTAAAAGGTGCATCCACTTAAGGCTTAGTAACTGGCTCAAAGAACAAAACGTACAGTGTGTGTAGCCAGTGCATCTGTATTTGGGATTGGTGCTTTTAACTTGTTCATAAATTAGCTGATGAAAGCAAAGTGGCAAGTTTGCTAATAATGTTGGATTATTTAAATTGGCAAATTAGGAAAAGGAACAATGAAAAATGCAGAATATAAGCAAATATAAAATGATGCCTATTGGTTGTAAAACTCCCATTTCAATAATGAGGACTGAGTTTGAGTGTGGTTTGTCTATGATTGGGTTTGCATAACCTATAGGTAGTAGCTGATAATACAGATCTCCACATAGGTTGTTGATAAATTATGAGTTTTGCTCTACAAAATAAAGCTATGGATGTTAAGACTGATAGCTTAAAAAGCCTATTCAGGTGTGCAAGGCCTTAGGTGGCATAGATCTGGAGTTCTAAATTACCTGGAAGCCACTTACTCCCATGCAATTGGTCCTATATTTTCAGTGGGACATTTCTTTTTAAGTCTTACCTTCAAAATGTTCACAACTGATAGCCAAGGCAGCTTTTTCTATGGCAAGGCAATTGTAGTTGAGGTTGTTCATTAAATTACATTTTAATAGGGTTCACAACTTCTATTTTCAGTTTTGATGCCCTTGACAGTGAAATTTTTGCTACCCAGAAACATACAGGAATGGATAACACATACATTTGTAAAATGTTATCAAAAAAAAGAAGGAAGGTAAACTTGTTGCTAATTGTAATTGGACAAATTCATGGAGAATAAGGCTATCAGCATCTACTTACCATATCAATATGAGCTCTAGAATTTTGGCTTCGCATAATAATTAAAAAACCACAATAAATTGGTATGCACCAATAATTGAGAATCCCCCAAACTTCTGGCTTAGCATGCCTTCTGACTGTTTTTAGATAATGTCTGATTACAATATGTCTGAATATCAGGTGCAGATAGAGATACTTAAAGAAGCTTTTATATACTCAACAAAATGGTTTCCTGTAAGGCATCTGATAAAGAAGGCTAACAACAGTCTCCAAATTCACACTTCTTATATTTTTGAGACTGCAAGTTTCAGTCAAAGAACTGGAGAGAGTAGTTGGCTAAATAGGATGACATCCTAGCCATCTTCCTAACCATTTCACCTTCCTCCTAGCAGGTGGGGATTGTGCAACATTGTTGAAGAACATTGGGGCTCTGCCTGTAGAAATGGCCCGCATGTACTTTGCTGAGACTGTCTTGGCCCTGGAGTACCTGCATAACTATGGCATCGTCCATCGTGACCTCAAGCCTGACAAGTATGAAGTTAAAAGACCAGGCCTGTCTTTAGCTGTATTTAGGAAGTGGCTATGATTGGTTCTCTCTGACTGATGTTTATTCCTCTGCTTTCTCCACAGCCTACTTATCACTTCCATGGGACATATCAAATTGACAGACTTTGGTCTTTCCAAGATGGGGCTGATGAGCCTTACCACAAACCTGTATGAAGGTCATATTGAGAAGGATGCCAGGGAGTTTCTAGACAAACAGGTGGAACCCTGTTTAACTCTGTTTGTAATGTGGTGCAGCGCATATATTAAATGTGAAAAAAAGTCAGATATTCAAAAAGCTAAAGCTGTCAGAAAATTGCATGAAAGTAGTGATGCGTTATTTTATTATTGATGTATTTATTAGATTTTTATTCCATTTTTATTACTTTATTAGTAGCAATAGCAACAGTACTTAGACCTATATACAGCCCACTCTAAGCCGTTTATAGAGTCAGCATATTGTCCCCAACAATCTGGGTCCTCATTTTACCAACCTTGGAAAGACGGAAGGCTGAGTCAACCTTGAGCCAGTGAGACTCGAACTGCCAAAGTGCTGACAGCCAGCAATCAGCAGAAGTAGCCTGCAGTACTGCATTCTAACCACTACGACTCTTAACTCAAGGTGGCAAATATACCTAATATTTCTTCCTCCTATTTTCTCAACAATAATCCTGCAAGTTGGGTTGGTCTGAGAGAGAATGACTGGCCCAAAGTCACCAGGTGGCTTTGATACCTAATATGGGGCTAGAACTCACAGTCTCCTGGTTTCTAGGCCATGCTGAATCTATGAATATATGTATAAATCTAGTAGATTTTCCATTCTGATTTCTTTTATTCCAGCTCTGAGGTTTATGTATTTGCATTTGAAATGCAGTAATAGAAAAAAATTATAAGTATTTCACAGTCCTTATGCCACTTGAAAGAAGTCAAGGGAAACAAAATACAAAATACTACAAAATACAAGATAATACAAAATACAAGATGATATTGCAACTGACAGCAATCTTTTTCATTTTTTAATATCTGTTGTGGACTTTAAATCTAACTATTTGGCACACTGACTTTTTAATAATCAAAGAAAAACTTTGTTTATTGCTTCATGTTAACAGATCTGTACCTCTATACTTAGAAAAAAACACAAAGTCAAATTGTGTTATATGTAAGAGAGAAATTTATAGGGTTCCCATATTTAATTTGATCCAATTAACACCATGCACTGCAAGTTTTGAGATACCTGACAGTGGATCAGCATTTTTGACAGCTGAATAAAGACAAGTATCTTAACAGGTGTGTGGGACCCCCGAATACATTGCACCTGAGGTGATCCTTCGCCAAGGTTATGGGAAGCCAGTGGACTGGTGGGCCATGGGCATCATCCTCTATGAATTCCTGGTGGGCTGTGTACCATTCTTTGGAGACACTCCTGAAGAGCTGTTTGGCCAGGTCATCACTGGTACGTAGAGCAAGTGTTGTTTCTCTTAGGGGATCATTGGTTACTTACTTTAGAATTTGTTCCAAGTTTGTAGGTGGATTTTAGACTAAACTGACAAGTAAAAAAAAAAAAAAGGCAGAGGAAATACAAACTACTATATTTTTGCCAAAAAGACCACATGGGCATTTCCATGAAGTCACAGGTGGCTTTTCTTCTGGATAATGAAATAAAATGGAGGAAGTAAAGAGCAACATGAAATTGTGAGGGAAGCGTTGTGTAGAACCGATGTTTTGAGATGCAGCTCCTGCTATCCTGTATTCTTAAATTACACATCATTTAAGTTGCAGACTCAGTAGGAGGAGCTATTTTTATAACCCCTCCTCTTTTGGAGCCTCGTCCACCCGATCTGCTTTCCCAAGTGCCACTATCTGATTGCAACAGCCTGTCTTTATTTCCTTGCTTTCAGATGACATCTTGTGGCCAGAAGGAGAGGAGGCGCTCCCCTCAGATGCTCAGCATCTGATCTCTTGCCTCCTGCAAACCAATCCTCTTCTCCGCCTGGGAGCAGGTAAGGTCAGACAAGAGAGGGAAGGAGCTATGGGTACAGTATTCCAGCTCATAAGGAAAGAGGTTTTTCTTTCCTCTTTAGACTTCAAAGGGTTGACCAACTATGGCCATAGCAAGCATCCCCAGTTCCCCATCCTTTCTCTCTATAAAGTATCTCTGGCAACAGGATCCAAATTTCTTAGCTAAGCACTATGGTGGCTGCTTGGCTTATTCTTTTTTCTTAGGGTGAGTTTTGATTTTGTCCAGTAGAGGACAGCAAAACCTTGTTTTCCTTCATTTACACAGGTGGCGCCTATGAAGTGAAACAGCATGCATTTTTCAAAGAACTAGATTGGAATGGGCTTCTGAGGCAGAAAGCTGAGTTCATCCCTCATCTGGAATCCGAGGAAGACACCAGCTACTTTGACAGCAAGTGTTAACTTTTCTTTCTCTCCCTGTCTCAACCTGAATATTTTGGTTAATAGTTTGAACTCCGCTGAAGACAGTTATCTAGTTGTCCCTGACCATACACTTTTAAATCAGCATCACTCGACTGGCTTTTATAGAAAGATCCCAAGTACTTTTGTGATTTTGTTTCCTCTCTTGATAAAATAGCAGCTATGAATGAGCAATATTTATAAGGACCACAACAAGGGGGCGGGGGGTGGAAGGCTATGTAGCTTTAATGGAATCATTTTTGTTTGCGAAGCAGAATAGCTGCCTAATATTTCCAGGAAAGGCAGGAAAACATCGTAAAACAGTGTTTCTCCATCTTGGCATCATTAAGATGTCTAGATTTCAACTCTCAGAATCTTCAGCCAGTAGTCTTACAACCACAGTTGAATCCAGAATTTTTCTCATCAGTCATTGTAATCATGTGAGTCACTATGTGACTGGACTCTATTTTATTACCATTTTTACAATGATCATTAAATGAATCATTTGGTCACAAAGCCAAATTGGCTTATCCAATAGGCGG
Source organism: Ptyas mucosa (assembly GCA_012654045.1). NCBI lineage: Eukaryota > Metazoa > Chordata > Lepidosauria > Squamata > Colubridae > Ptyas > Ptyas mucosa. The sequence continues at coordinate 4,760,892 of WNWU01000054.1, read as the reverse complement.
TTTTTGTCAGAAAACAGCAAAAAAATAATAATAATCCCAAAACATGATCATATGACTGGTCGTAAGTGTGAGCCAGTTGCCAAGTGCCTGAAATGTGATCACATGACCATTGGGGATAGTGCGGCAGTTGCATCTTTTTTTGAGTCTGTTGTAACTTTGAACAGTTGTTAAGCTACTGGTTGTAAGTCAAGGACTACCTATAAAAGTTGTTAATTTTGAAAAACGCTTTCCTAGACAGCAACTGGCAGCCATTGACACCGATGCTGAACTAAGAGCCAATGTTCTGGCACCGTGAAAAGACACTGCCTCTATTCCTGGAAAAGTTTTAAAGCATATCTATCTACTTCTCTGATATTTGATGCTGACTGTCTTGTGAAAACAAGATCTGCGAGATTCTGACAGGAAAAATGTTACTTTTATTATTCTTGTAGTCCAGTCAGTTATGAGACATTAAAAGAGAAATCTTTCAAGGCACATGGGAAAGAGCATCCTGTACTGAGATTTTGTTTACCTAAGGCCACTAAGTAGTGGGCGCAGGGAAGCAAAATCATTGGGCTAAGTCCAGTGGTGGGATTCAAGTAATTTAACAACAGGTTCTCTGTCCTAATGATTTCTTCCAACAACCAGTTTGTCAAACTGCTCAGAAAGTTAACAACCGGTTCTCCCAAAGTGGTGCGAACTGGCTGAATCCCACCACTGGCTAAGTCCCAGAAGTTACACTACCTGGATTTCTGTGAGCCTCATGAGCTTTTCTTTCTCATTTTAGCCCGCTCTGATCGTTACCACCACATTAATTCCTATGATGATGAAGATACGACTGAAGATGAACCAGTGGAGATACGCCAGTTTTCATCTTGTTCTCCCAGATTCAGCAAGGTAAAGCCCTTATTTACTGCAATTCTTTCTGAGGGCCACTTTGGTGTTGCAAATAAAGGATTAGGATGAAATACCAGGAGACCCTGAGTCCTGGTCTTCCCTTAGGCATGAAAACTGGCTGGGTGAATTTTGTGCCAGTCGGTCCCCCTCCTCCAACCAGAGCTGACTATTGGGGAGAAAATAAGAGGAGGGAGCACTATGTATGCCCCTTGTAGTTGTACAAAATAAAAGCAGGCTTAAAATCTAATAATTGATTTGTAACACCTTTGCACGGATGCTGTGGAGTACATATAAAGAGCAGGGAATGGGCATTCTGTCACCCATCCAGTTGTTTAGAGCACAACTTGGAGAGTGCCAGATTCGTATTCATCACTGAATTAGGAAAAGTGTTAGGGCAACCAAAATTTGCTATTTGCTTTGTAAGAACCATGGGATGTATGAGCAGGTTACAAATAATTCCCAGTAAATACAAACCAGAAACTACAGTTACTGGCTTCCATTAAAACTAAAATAGAGAAGCCAACTTTGAGCCACAATACCTTAGATTCATATCCTGGTTTATTCACCTTCATTCTAAGTTTGTTTGTTTGTTTGTTATATCATATCTGCATAGCCACCCATCTCACAAGACAATCTTTTCTGTTTTTAAAGTGCATGTTTAAATCTTTTTTAAGTTAACAAATAATGCCTCAAACTCTGAAGTCAAGATAGAAGATAAAATGTGCAGACACTTGAATAATTCTGTGAAATGGTTGATGCTTCTGCTGCTTTTATTATTAGCCTGACCTGTCCAAAAGATTATACAAGGCTGAAATGAAAACAGATTATGTCTGAAATTTACATCATGGATATGCAGATATTTTATGTTGCAATGTTACAAAGAAGCATAAGGAAACATGGATTGGGGATAGTTGTCCCACAATCCTATGAAATTCTTTTTTACTCACATATAAGTTGCTGTGTGTTTTCCTACCTCCATGTTTGCTGAGATAATCTGTGTCTAAGGGGAGTCCAGTTTTAAGAGATGATTGACAGGGGAGGGGAGCTTAGTTTCTCTGGCCCAGGCCAATTCTCTATGTCAGGGCTCCCCAAGCCCTGGTCTGTGGACCCTACTGGTCTGCAGCCTGTTGGGAACTGGGCCACCCAAGTGCTGGGTGAGCGCACAAAGCTTCATTTGCATATGCGCAGGATCTAGGTTACACACGCGAAACCATCCCCCCACCCCCATTGCTGCCGTCACTGCCTCCATAACCACTGCCAGTCCACTGAGCCAGAAAGGTTGGGGGGCACTGCTCTACATGACCTCTTACTGAGATTTTCCTTCCTCCTTGATAGGTGGAAAAAGTGATCTGGGATAGACTGGAAAGTGGGAGAATTGACCAACAGGAGGGTGTGAAGGCCCATTGTTAATTCTTGTGTTGGGGAGAGGATTTTCATTCCTATCTTGGGAATGGAGGTGAATTTGTGGTTTGTCGCTAGGGTTGTGACTGGATTGTGTCATATATCTTCCACTAATATTTCTCATTAAACTGGTACAGCCCATCTCTTTCCTCTTCTTCTTTGCCGTTTTATTCTAGGTGTACAGCAGTATGGAGCACCTCTCCCAGCATGAGCAAAAGACTTCAGGTGTTACCAAGCGGGATCAGAGCAACAAACACAAAGACGACAGGCTTAGCAAACGGGAAAGCCTCGGCAGCTTCACGCTTCGGGACAAGAGCTGGCGCACCAGCTCTCCAGAAATGTGAGTCTCACCTGGGCTGTCTGCAGTGACTGTCCCTTTCCCAGGGCAGGAGGGTTATATTTAGGGTGGCTAGGGAAAGAGAAGGTCAGTGTGGATTTGAGGGGCTCCTTGGGAGATCTGGTGAGCTGGCTGTTGCTACTCGGCAACAAGGGATGGGAGGTCTCTTTCTGAACATTCAAACCCTTGGTGATGTGGCAGTAGAAACTAACACTTTTGGCATTGAGAAAATGGATCGTATATCTAGCATAATCAGCAGCTGCTCAGTTTGTGTGTGGGAGAGGGGGAGAAACATGAGAGGTGTGAAAAGTGCTGCTTTTCATTTGTACATGTTTTCTTATTTCAAAAAATTGATTGAAAAGGAAAAAGAACTCAGTCAAAATGTCTATACAAGTAGAAATAGAAACTATCTGTCCCAATGAAACCTAGATGGCTTTTCAAGGGAAAAAAAAACCCTTAATGATAAAGTGTAATAAATAGGTTTATTAAGAGGGAAGGTCATATTTTAAAAGGTCTTGTTTATTCACACAGTATTAACTCTAAAGAGGCAAAGCAACCAAAAGGAGGAGGAGGAGGAGGAGGAGAGTTCATGGGCTCAGTTTCAGGCTCACTGATTACAATTTGTTATCACTGACCAAGGCAGAACCAAACTGAGATTCAGTGAACCAGTCCTGGCGAAACTTGTGGACTTCAGTTAACCCTGGCAGAATTTTTCATAGCAACCTTTGGTCCAAACATATGGAGGCTAAGTCAGTTTGCTGGCTTCTGTCCTACAGGAAGCAACTCTCAGCCTCGGAGTCATCATACACCGAGAGTGATTCAAGTCCTCCGCTGGGAGCCCGACGGCGTTTCTCAGCTCTGATGGATACCAGCCGTTTTGCTGTGCCGTTGGAAAGTGACAACGAGATTCCTGGCAAGGGACCATTGAAGGCTCCTGCAGAAAATGGGCCTGTAGGACCCACCCCTCAGTCTGAAGGCAAGGAGAGCAAGGAGGGAGCAGGAGATGTTGCACAGGGTCCTGCTCCTGTGGAGACTGAGGCAGGTGAGTACAGACTATGGCAAGGTAGGTAGCCGTTTGCAAAAAAAAAAAAAAAATCCTGTGACTTTGATGGGCTAAGAAAAGAAGCCAGAATCAAAAGTTTCCTACACTTGTTGCAGGATCTTTGCACTATGGCTTAAACCAGTTTTTGGTCCATCATCATTCTTTTCACCTCTTTTCTAGGCCACAAATCCTTCTCCCTTCCATTCTCTAGGGAGGAGTAGCATTCTTGGTCAAAGTGATCTCATTTCACTGGTTATGAACAGCACCTGGATAGTGTAGGTTGAGTCACCTTTGATTGTTTCCAAGCCCCCGGGCTTCATTTCAGTATTTACCTGAAATGTTTATTCAGAGTCTGATTGTCTTTCCAGTAGATACTACAACTTGGATGCCCAGATCCCAGCAAGTGTGGGGATTCAACGATTTGTTCCCCAGCGTAGGCATCTGTTGGTAGGAAATAATAAATTTCCAAAATGCCTGCCGCAGGGTTTGGCTTGAGAAAATGCATATTTTTGCCCTGGCTCCCACTCCCCTGGTAGCACAGCTGTTGCAAGAAGTGCATGTTCAAGCAACGTATCAGAATAGTGGCAATGGATATTAAATTTGGCCTTTTACTGTGATGCCTAAGGCAGGAATTGTGCTCACACGCACACATTACACCCAGAGATGGAAGATTTTGAATGCTCTTAAGACCATTGCTTCTTGTCCTTTTGAGAGGGTTGGCTTCAAACTTTAGTGGCATTGAGTGACGCAACTGTTCCTTTTACAACTGCGTGCATATGTATGTATGTATAAAAGCTTTCATGCTGCCTTACTTCTGCAGAAGTAAGAGAGTGCTCTCTTCATATTAGCAGCCCTAAAAAGACAGTGTCCTTTAAACCCATTTTATTTTATTTTTATCTCAGACATGTTTATTTCCCGTTAGCAGATAATGTGTTTGTGATTTAGTTTTAGGGCCAGGAACCCTTTCCAAGCCATTTTATTTACAATATAATGGTGTTTATTTTGCACAGTTTATATCATAGTTGAGTTTTATAGCAAAAGATTGGACCTACATGTTGTCGTCATGTTGCTGTTAAGAAAGGTACCGTATGTCTTAATGTGGGAAAAGAGAACCAGAAGACATGCTTAATAGGAAACTCTGCACAGTACAAACTTTGCCTCCTGTCTGAACAGGAAATCTTCTCTCCATTTTGCTTGGCTTTTGATTCCTCACCTGGTTACTCTACGGCAATAGACTGCTGAGTTGTAAGTGTTTGGTGCTTCCAAACGTGATGTGATTTTTGGAAGCTGCCCTCACCTACTGTTCTGAATTTGGAGTCCTGTGAAGGGTAGGTTGCAAGCTGGGATTTCCCAACCATTAAACTCCAGCTCTGCTTTACAAATGCCCTGAGAACTGGCGTAGAGATGGTCTGCTCCTTTGTGGAACAGAGACAGTTGTGAGGCACAAACCACTTCACAACGTCCTTGGTGATGAGTCCCAAGGGGGATAAACAAGACCCATTCCATCCCTTTGCATGCTCTCTAAGAGGTTAGGAAAAAAAAGAAAAGAAAAGAAAAGAAAAGGTTTCTAAGAGTTTAGCAGCCCAAGAATCTTAATTGCACAGCTTTGACTCTGTGGCAACCTAGTTTGTGCAACAGCACCTTCTTTCAGAAGGTGCTGTTTAGCAATAGCAATACCAAGGCAAGCAGATTTCAACGTTTAAAGGGTCAGCCATCATTTGTCATTCCTTTTCATAACACTCCTATTAGAATGTGGACCAGAAACCTAAGCTTAAGCCTTTCAAGTTACGTGATGATGCAGATAAAGCCTCGGTGTACATGCACGCAAACAGGCACATGCATACTCATATCACCCTCTCCACTTTCTCTTGAATCCTGCTACCTGCTGCATTATATTTCCCAGAATGCTTTGATGATGCTGGCTGGGAATTCTGAAGCAACACACGGACAGCATCAGATTGATGAAGGCTGTTGTTGTGGGAAGGGTTTGACGAGCAGCATTATGATTTATTTGCCAGTGGTCCTTCAAAGAACAGGGGTGGATCTGTAGGCCTCACAATGCCCTCTGTGGGGTGGGGGTGGGGGGTGATGGTGGGCAGTTCATGTGGTGGTGCCCTGTGGCTCTTGTTTGGAGGTGGGGTTCCCTGAGTGTGGTCCTGTGATCTAGGGCTTGAGTCATCATCCCTCTCTCTCCCCTCCCCAATAGGCGATAAATCAAAAGCGGGTGAGCTACAGCCCCCCAAAGAGCTGGACCCATCTGCCCCCAGAGCTACCAATGACTTGGTGCTGCGTCGGGCCCGGCACCAACAGCTCTCAGGGGACACCGCCACGGCTGAGAAGCGCAGCTCCCGCACAGGGGGCAAGGTCATCAAATCTGCCTCAGCTACTGCATTGTCGGTCATAATCCCCACAGGTACGCCCCCTCCTCCTCGTCTTCATCCCTCCCCCCACACACACTCCCCAGACCCCTAGAAATGGCATCCTCCTTTGAGCCTGACCTGCCCACGCTCACTGAACACCCACCAGTCACCTTCTGTCTTTGCCCCACCAGGCTGTTCACCACACAGACCACTGGCCTAAGACACCCATCCACCCCGCCCTCTCTTGCACTGTGTCCTTCATGTTCCCTTCACCCTCCTGAGCACTGAGCTCCTCTAGATTCCCCCATTTCCTTGGTACAGGGATTCTCTCTCCCCACTCTAATAGGAATCAGTACCAAACTTGTGTTCTGTAGAGTCCCCATAATGGTTGTCTTGTGGCTTTGCATGATCTCTTCCACCCACCCACCCTGCCCTTTGGTTCTTCTAGTGTAGTTGCTGGGCTGTATGTATTCTGCAAAAAGCCTGTCACAACAGAAGTGGGATGCTGCAACTCTTTGTAGGGTTTATGCAAATGAAGCAGGTTTGCTTGATAGAATGTTCTTTGCATGGCTGATATTTTCTGTTCAAATCCTCTGCTTCTGTTACTTATGAGAAGAGGTAAATAAGCTAGGGGGAGGCACCCAAACCACCTCACCTGACCACTAGCAAGAGTCTGATTCAGTCATACCTACTGAGGTCTTGCTTGGCACACATTCGGTTGTATCTTTCTAGTCATCGACAGCTAGAAACTGGAAGGCCGAATTTTGTGCCAGAGTAGCCTATGTGCAGCTTGAAAATGCACCATACCCTCAGCCCTTGTAATTGCCAGTATGTGTCAGTGGTTGGTACTATGTACTTAAGAGTCACCCGAAATATCCCAATGATACATTATTTGGGGAAACATTTCCAGCTAGAAAAACACATACAAGTAGTCTTCGACTTATGACTGGCCGCTTAACGACCATTCAGAGTTACAACAGATTCCTCCCCCCAAAGATGCTTATGTGACCTGGTTTCAAAGTTACTGCTGCTGCAAGTGCCCTCACCATTGCTTATCCTCACCATCGACCACAGGGATGCTCCACCTATCACCCTCACCCATCCCACTGGGTCCCTGCAAGGCTCGGCCTGCTCCCAAGCCAGCCACTCAGCCACACAAGGGAGCCTAAAGCCAGTTAGCAGAAATGACCAGCACACAGAGGAGCCCGGCCGATGTGATGCAAAGTGAAGCTCAGCTTTCTCATGCTATTCTGCAAGCAAGTAGTACCTTCTCACAAGATTGTAAGGGGTCTGGTTTTTTTAAGGAGGCTCCAGAAACTACACAAGCAAATAGAACCTTGTTGCAGCCCATTGCAACATGCAACCCTAATGGACAGGTTCCATCATGGTCATAAATCGAGGACTATCTGTACTGGATATTTTTTAACCTCTGGAGCCTGCAAAAACACTTAGTCCTCACTAAAAAACCTCTATTGACCAGTTTTTAAAGTTACCTGTCCTCCAGTAGCTCCCCAATGTTCTAAATTCTGTACCACTCCCTTGCCAAAATGTCCTGGGAGCTGGCAGAAAATAATAAGATGGTAAAGCTAGGCTGGTGCCAATGCCCCCAAGAAATTGGTCTCCAGTTACTACATCAGGGAAGCAAAAAGCCCTGTGGTGCGCTTGTCCTCTATGTCCATGGAAAGCATCTTGCTTACCCCTTAATTTTCTTTTTCTCTCTCCTTTCAGTGGAGCAGCACAGCAGCTCACCACTGGCCAGCCCAATGTCTCCCCGATCACTCTCCTCTAATCCTTCATCCCGAGATTCCTCCCCATCCCGAGACTATTCTCCTGCGGTCACCAGCTTGCGCTCACCAATCACTATCCAGCGGTCAGGCAAGAAGTATGGCTTCACACTGCGTGCCATCCGTGTGTATCTGGGAGACAGCGATGTGTATAGCGTGGATCACATTGTCTGGGTAAGAAGACATTCTGGATAAGAAGATATTCTGGATAAGATAAGAGCCTTGGTGGCGCAGCAGACTAAAGTGCTGTTAACTAGCACCAGCTGCCTGCAATTACTGCAAGTTCGAATCTCACCAGGCTCAAGGTTGACTCAGCCTTCCATCCTTTCGAGGTAGGTAAAATGAGGACTCAGATTGTGGGGGCAATAAGCTGACTTTGTATAAAATAGAACACCGCTTAGGGGGGCCCAAAAGCCCTACTAAGCAGGTATATACAAAAGTATGAAGGCTATTGCTTAACGCATTGTAAGCCGCCCTGAGTGTCCGGAGAATACGGCATATAAATCGAACCAATAAATAAATAAATAAATAAAATGGTCAAGAAAGAGCCTTATAGCTAATGAGATAGAAATTAGCAGCAAGGACTCTCCTGTCACAACGATGAACCTATTGTCCTATGAATAAATGGGAGGCAGCAGTCTTGAGAGACATTCTCTTGGCTTTTTTCTTGGCAGCACGTGGAGGAAGGGGGTCCAGCCCATGAGGCAGGTCTGTGTGCAGGGGACCTCATTACTCATGTCAATGGAGAGCCAGTACATGGTCTGGTGCACACTGAGGTGGTGGAACTCATCCTGAAGGTAAGCAGAAGTATGCAAGAAATGTGGAGAGTCTCTGATGGAGCCGAGACCCTGTGTTTTTGTTACTTTCCTACAGCCAGCTTACCTTTCTTTCCTCTAGAGTGGAAATAAGGTGATGGTGACTACTACGCCCTTTGAGAACACCTCCATCCGGATTGGACCAGCCCGCAAGAGCAGCTACAAGTCCAAAATGGCTAGAAGAAACAAGAGGAGCACCAGCAAAGAAGGGCAGGAGAGGTGAGCTGCATAGAGAGAATGGGAGGGGAACTAAAGGAACAAGCAAGGTGTATCAAGGATAGCTTGATCCTCTCTATGTTCATTGGGGTTTGGGAGCTCATCTAGTGTAATGCCCTGCTCAATGTGATTTCTTCATTCTGGCAGCAAGAAGCGCAGCTCCTTGTTCCGCAAGATCACCAAACAGTCAAATTTGCTGCACACCAGCCGTAGCTTATCATCCTTGAATCGCTCCTTATCCTCCAGTGATAGCTTGCCTGGCTCACCCACCCATGGTTTAGGTGCCCGTTCACCCACCCAGAGCCTGAGGTCCACTCCTGACTCTGCATACCTAGGTAAGAGGTTGGGACAGCTATGGTTGCTAATGGTGGGGTTGGCTGGGAAAGGAGGATAATGAGAACTGTTTATGACAGACTTATATGCTAGGAATATTTTTCTCGGCCTTTGAAGAAGATTGAAGACATAGCTGGGGCACCTGGCTTCTTTTTTTCATCAAGCTTTCTTTTCATAAAAAAAGGTGATATTCTTTAGTTCAGATGGGAAACCAGTAATCCAAAGATTGCTGAACCATAATTTCTAGGATTACCCAATGGTTATATTAGCTAGCATTTCCAATCAGCGTTATCTAAAGAGCCAAAGATTCTCTACTTCCCATCCCCAAAGGCCTGATTTCTGTAAAATGCCCTTTTCCATTGCCAAGTAGGAATCCCCATGGTGGTCCTTCCACCTAATCCTATGCACCTGATAGGAGGTTTGAGAGAGATTGTAAGATTCTACTCTGCGTTTCTCACTTAAAGAAATAATGAAATATAGCAGAGGCAGTTCCTAAACTGGATCCTCAGCTCACAAATGAGCAATTACAAATTGCTCCAATACCCCAAAGATAAGGCCATAGTACTCCCAGTTTAAGAACGACTGATCTAGATCAGTGTAAAAATGTAAGTGTGAATAATTGCATGAGGAACGTGCCCTGGTCAACCTTCAGGTGGATCTGTAAGATGGAAGCCCTATTGTCATTTCCTTGCAGGGGAACCCACAGCACCTCTTCTGATTCTCTAAAAGCGTGAGAGAATGCTCCATGGTACATCTCATCTTTCCTCTCTTTACCCCTTTGTAGGTGCCTCTTCTCAGAGCAGTTCCCCAGCCTCCAGTACACCCAATTCACCCGCCACCACGTCCCACCACATGCGGCCCAGCACTCTGCATGGCCTATCTCCCAAACTACATCGCCAGTACCGTTCAGCCCGTTGCAAGTCAGCTGGAAACATTCCCCTCTCACCACTGGCACATACGCCTTCACCTACACAATCCTCACCGCCGCCACTTCCCGGCCATACCGTGGGCAGCTCCAACACCACCCAGAGCTTTCCCGCAAAGCTTCATTCTTCACCACCAGTGGTACGGCCACGCCCCAAGAGTGCAGAGCCCCCTCGTTCACCACTTTTGAAGCGGGTCCAATCAGCAGAAAAACTGGGCTCTCTCTTAAGCGCAGAGAAGAAGGTGGTAGTGAGAAAACATAGCCTGGAGGTGGTGCACTCTGAATACCGCAAAGACTTCTATGGGGAGCCTGGCCTTCACAGTCTAGCTGAGTCAGATGGGGAGAGTCCCAGTGAATCTGGCACTCCAAAGCCCTTGGCCACCCGGCGCCTGGGCCGGCAGGAATCCCCTCTTAGTTTTGGGGTCGGAGATGGAGAAACAGCTTCGGAGACCAATGCCAAAGCAAGGGGGCCAGATGCTGTTCCTGGGGATTGCAGGAGGAGCCAAGCTGTGCAGACGGAGGAGGCTTTTGCAGCAGCAAACCGAGCCCTGACTAAAGCCCTGAGCCCTGTTCAAGAGCACGAGCAAGGCAGAAAAGGCAGCCTGGAGGCAGATGTGATTCCCCGGGGCCCTGTCCCCATTGTGTTGGAACCGAAAGAGAGCCAAGATCCTGGCCCTCCAGGAAAGGCCACTGTGCAGCCTGTCCAAGACAAGACTGGCTCGCCCAAGGAGAAGTGGATCTTGGAGGTCGTGGAAGAGCACACCACGTTGGGAACCTGTGTAAAAACCCCCAGTTGCCTCTGCCCAGAGGAAACCAAGAATGGACTGAAGCGAAGCTCAGCTGAAGCCAAGGGAAAACGAGGGAAAGACGAGCTACCTGTCTTGGCATCAGGGAGCAAGTGTGCGGGAGACACGCCCCGACCCCCAGCTCCTACCCTGGAGAAGAAAGGGGCTGCTCACTGAACCAGAGGAGAGTTGATTTTCTCACCCTCCTGGCCCCCCAGGACCATACTAGTAGAACCAATGTCGTATTTGCCTTCCAGCCTTCATGGTGATGGCAGCAGTAAGGTAGCAAAGCTCTATTCCCAACAGAGCTGGAAGGGGGCACTCCTTAAGCTCTCTGTGAATATGAAGGGCAGAGGCAACAGTGCCTCCACCTCAGCCATCCCTTTGTGAATGGCATGTCTACTCCTAAGCCTTGTAAAGTACCTATACATATCTCTCGCTATATATATATTATATTATAATATTTATATAAATATAAATACAAATATATATATAAATATATATAAATATATATATACAAGTAAAACTATACATGAAATGGTTAATACTGTGATCACTCCCTTCCCCAACCTCACACCCATTGTACTGTGCTTCAGGCTATTTCTTGAAATCTGTATAATAAAAAATAATAAGAATTGATGTTTAGGGAAACAATTAGAATTGGAATACAAAACACCAGGCAATGTTTGAATGCAGCAAAGTTTTGATCCTTCACAACGTTCAAAAAGTCCAGTGAAAATTCTTGTGGCATCTGAATCTCTGCAGGCAAGGTTGCATGCAAAGAGGAAGGTCCAATGTCATGCACATTTGTCACAGAATGATTGGCACTGGGGCATGGGAGTTGAGGGAGTGGACAGGAGAGCTCTTGGGATATTGTCAAAGTAGCATTAAAGGACCTGCAAGTAAGCAGCTCCAATATTCACGTCCCCAGTTCTCCCACCTGCATAACAAGTCGCCTTTCTGTCTGCTTCAGGTGAGGTTGGTTCTTGATTCTATTTTGCTTTCCTAATTTCAACGATAAATTATTGGAGTTATATATGTTCTTCACATGTGAGCAATTTGAATAACAAATGAGTTATCAGATGAAGTAAGTGGGTAAGGCTTTAGTTGTGGGGTTATAAATCTGTTCCATCCCAAAGAGGAGCTGATTTTTTTATTTATTTATAGCTGAATGGGACAAAAAGCTTGCATATCATCAAGTCATGGTAAATTAGTCTCCTGAAGCAGTGGGTTTGTAGAATCAAAAATATTGATGGAGAATACTTCTGATCTAAGGGCATGATGTTTAGGAAGTTTTACTATGCAAGTTCAATGGAAATAGGATTTGCTCTGGATAATTCTTCACCATTGGGACATTTTTGTATCAGGCACCCAAAGTATCTTTGATTGTCTTTTTGCAGTGTAATGGATGAAACCTCAATCTGCCCCTAGTGTTTTTGGGAAGATAAATTTTCATATTAATATCCTTGCTACTGATGGCAGGCACAACATCCCAAGCCACTAATTCATTGTGGATAGGCTTTGCTCTTCTCTCCCACGGCCCTTAATGAGCTCACTTAGTTTTGCTCTCAGCCTGATAGTCCTATTATGCAAGTGGATTCTCAGACTGTGATTTTGGGGTTCTGACAAAAGCCTTAACAGACAATGACTGAGGAGAATGCTGCAATCTAAACTGGTAAATCTGGAAGTGCATATGAAGCTCAGTTCAAAGAAGTGCAGGAACAGGTCTCAAAGTCCTGTTTCGACTTCCCTCTCCCTATTCTTTTGAAATGGCCGACACTGGAAACCTGGTTGGCTTCCTAGGACTATCAGGAATAGGAGGAAAATAGCATAGCCTATGAATTGGCATATAGGACAGATAAGGCTCTTTGTGTGTCCCTTTACGATACGGAACTACTGTGGAACTTCTAAAGGGACAGGAGCAAGTACTAGGAGCTTCATGTAAACTGCTAAGTTGCAATAAAGGGATCCTGTAAAATTAAGGTGGCTGCTTGACCACATTGGTCAAAATGCATGACGTTGCCATCCTGCCCACTCATGAATTTATGTCATTGGTATTTGGGCAAAGATGTCATCATGCATGATGGTGCTGTAAATTAGCAATGTCATGTTTAAGTGTATAGCTGTGATCTCAAATCAGGTTGCAGTTAATAGATTGTTTATCCAGAAGTGTTTTGCAGATACCAGTTCTGATGCAATGGAGTCCAGTGAATGAGAAAAAGAGCCTGCTCCTCTTGGCTTCTCTCTGTTCACCCTGAGACTTGGTTGCTTTGCCTTGAAAAAGAAGTTCAGTTCTCAAATTTGGCACCATATCATTAGGAGTGTATCAAATGTGTCTTAATGGTAATAGCACTGCTGCTACTGCCTGGTGTAGCTGCTGGTCTCCCCCCCCCCCCACCCCCCAATGCTTTCCCTCTCCACCTGGAAGGAAAGGTATTCTCTATGCAAATATCAGCTAAATGGTATAAGTCTGTTTTTCTCTCCTCTTTTGATTCTCCTCAATTTCAATCCTATTAGCCTGCATCACCATCTCTTCATTCACGCTCCTCCATTTACCCTGATAGCACAATCCTATGAGTCCCCAAGAGCCCTTTGCAACCTCCATGCTCCTCTTGTCACTTCACTAAGCCAAATGCAGCCCCATGGAGCTGCCTTGCCTGCCCAGAGCTACACAGCATGGCACACTTGGCAAGGTTCATGGCAGGTTTTATTTGGTCCTAAATATCACACCTAGCCCATAAAACTCCTCTCCCAGATGCATGAGAGCTGGCCCAGTACTTAGGCATCAGGTTTGCTCCAAGCAAGTCTGCAATGTAGTGTACTGTGTAGATGTTGAAAAGAAGTGGTGCAGAACTCTAAATTTTGGGGAAGGGAATCGGGAGGCAAATATGTGGGTGGGGAAAGCATTTTATTTGCAAAGTTCATTTTCCTTCCAAATCCAGAGCTAAGGAGCTCTTCCTTATAAGGGAGCAAAGCAATTAGAAAGACAGGAGGAAACCTCCAGGGTTGGAGCTCCTACCTTGCAGGGAAGGTACTGTGTATGAATGTTCTCTCTCTCCGATGTAATGCATGAGTGCTCGATGAAAGACTCTGGCTGTACTGTCTGTACTGTGAATAAAGGCATATACCCTATCTTCCATCCCAAGGAGCTAGGAAGCTGACTGCCACGTAATCTGCCTGCAAAGTATTTCTCTTGGACCATCAAAATTGTCTCTTGGCTTACGCAGGCAGAAGCATTGTCATGTTAATAAACCAACCTGTACAGCGTGTTTGGCTTTTACCTTCTCTGATCACTGATTATTTGGGTTTGGAAGGGGAATGTCTGATGGAAGCAGATGGTTCATCTCAAGACTGCCTGTCCCACCCCTTATTTCCTAGAATCCAGGGACTGGGCAAACGTTTTTAGGGTGAGAAACCAGGGTGTGGAAGGAATTGGGCTTGAAGGTAGAGTTGCCCCAGCTAGTCTTAACCAAAGGGATATTTGCCCTTTCATGTGCTGCCTGAGTCACATGGCTCCATGGAATCATTTCCCCATTCCACTCTCGGGCTTCCTCCCTCTAGCAGCCTGAGCTGGGTGTTACATAAGAACAAAGGCATTGTGCCAGAAGGTTACTGTTACAAGCAGGGCTTCTGTTGTGCACGTGAGGCTCCTCTCACACGGCATTCTGTGCCAAGACAAGGAAACTAGGACAGAGTCAATCCATCCTACTAGGCTATTCTGTCACTGGGTCTGAGTGATCGATTGGGCTGCTCTTTCAGTATGGCCAACAGTAAAGCAAATTCTTGGCTGATCTGATAGGGTTATCTTTGGTCCAGAAGAATGGTTTCATTGGTCAAATTTGTGACTCTAGACCTGGTTGATTGATAAGATCTTATTATCCTAAATTTAGATTTAATTAGAATATTCAAATACTTGCCAGCCTGAACCATGTCATCACATGCCGTGGCTTCTAAATGACCATGTCTTCTCTCTCTTAAGCCTGACTTATCTGAAGCTCTCCCCTTTGTATCTTGGGATTGAGCACTGGAATAAGGGAAGTTATTAAGACCTATTCCCCAAACTCACAAAACACCTTGGAAATTTAAATAAAAAACAATAACAGAGAACTGGCCTGTTCACATACACATCTCTTAATAAACCCAAACACCCTTCCAAGGAATGATGAATGCAGGCTCAACGTTGAGACATGATGCAGAAAGAATTTAATTGGCATAAGCCTTGATTAAAATGCATGGGAGTTGTGCAAAAGAAGGAAGTGACAGAATGGCTTGTGCAGAACTTCCCAGTAGATAATCCGTATCAGCGAATGAGTAGCTGAAGATCAGTCTGAAATGCTAACAAGCATGCTTTTTGACGGAAGTGCCAAACTATTGCTGGAAGTGGTGGTACACCTAATAAATTCCAGCAAGATAGATGTAGACTATCAGGGCATAATTTTATATTTATAGTATTAAAGTATAGTATTATATTTATAATATCAAATTTGAGCTTGACCTACCAAGATGTCACAAGCACATCAGAAAATTTTGGGGAGTATATGACATCCCAAAGTTGAGTAGAGGAAAAAAAAAGTCAGCTTTTTTTCTCTCCCATGTTATTTGCCCTGCATTGTCCCCCCCCCCGTCCCCCGTCCCCCGTCCTCACATAACAAGGGCCATCACTTTTGCTAGAAATCTGAATTTACTACAAAGGCATTTTGATATTAGGAAGAGGGACAGCTCTGACCCCCTGGGCTTCCACCAACTCTTAAGCAGCAGCACTCACTCTCTTACAGAGCACGAATGCCTACGTAGAATGAGGTAACGCCTAATAACAATTTCCACAGATGTGCTGGTTAAGCCCAAGTTCATCAGTGGTGAGGAGGTGCAGCTGCCTTTCTTGAGACACCCGTTTACAAGCCTGTAGAGATTGTCCTGTCACCACCCACTTGACTTCTATAGTGACTCAGCAATGTCTGGAAGGCCATGGCTTTGAAGGAGAAAAGGTGACCAGGCGGTCACCTGATCTCAAACGTCAGTGATGATGATCTCATCTAGTTACTGGGTTTCTTGTTTTCTCTTGGTTGAGGGAGATTCTGGCAGCTAACGCCTCCTGGCCCAATTTACCAACATGCTTATCCTAAGGGCAAAGAGCCACTGGAACAATTAAAACTATCCCAGTAATCACAAAGCCTTTACCTTCACACAGCACATCCCCCTGAAATGGTAGAACTGTTTTGTCTCCACCCTCCTGAGTTTTCCAAGTTTCAGGACTTAGAGACAGAGCTGTGGGCCCTTTCCTGCTTCATCTTCAAGGCAAATACTGCCATTGGGATGAAGCAATAGTTTATCACATATTCATTTTTTTTCCTGCCCCACAATCAGCTCATAGGCCTGTTCACACTGCTAGATTGCCACTGCAAGAAAATGGATCACGTGCAATTGAGGTTGAGTGGAACTTGAATGTATTTTCTTGACACGGGTGCATGATGCCAAACTCTTCCTGCATTATAACAAGCTCCAATGATATGCCACAAGCGCTAACAGAATGGACCCCACTCATCCAATTTAGCATTTCTGTTTGCCCTTTGGAGGTTCATAAACAGGGCACAACAGCTCTACACCACTCACAGCTGATATTAATAGGCAGTTATTAAGAGTTACCACTAGTCCATATATGATATACCATACACTAAATAAATAAAAAGAGCTACCACTATATAGATGAATTATTCCAACTAGAGTTAGGAGCGTCTGACGCATCTACATATACTGAACTATCTAAAGGTAATCTTCAATGCCATCTAAGACAATGGTCATCAAGAAAACTTTGGGAACTATCTGTGAACTGAGGAGTGTGTTGTTACAAGTTGCAGCCTCATTCTGAACTGCAGGCTACCTTTAGAACTAGACCAGCATCATAATTTTTAATGAACGTATTAGAGAAGACCAAGATGGATCAGTCCATCAAGCCAATGCAAAAGGACAAAAAGGATACCATCATTTCAAAGATGAGAAGTACTGTAACTGAAAGAGGTAATATGACCATAATCATGTTAAATGGAAGTCTAAGAGAATAATGCTTGATATATTTATTTAAACAAGAAAAGGAATCTTAAGTAGCTTCTAAGTTTAAACTGATAGAACTATTAGGGAAGCTGTCTTACTTCAGGTTTGATTACAGTATCTATCCTTCCAGCTTGTATTTTGTTGAGATTAGTTTGTTAGACACTTCTGTGACATTCATAACTTTTATATGGCATTATTTTATTTTATTGCAATCATTGACAACCTAAACCAGCCTTATCCATCCTGTCTAGGAATTATAGAAGTTGAAAAGAGCATCTTGTTGGAGAAGGCTGTTTTAGGGCAATTCATTTCTATTTGGCTGTATGTTTGAATATGGTTATTAAATCACTTTAATGCTTCCAAGATGGATGAAGGTTACTGCCAATGCTACAGCTAACAATGGGTGTGTTCTATATACTGCCACTGTTAATAAATTCAGGATTTCAGCTACAAAAGGTTGAGGAGGTTACATTTTTAAAAATCATATTAAACCCAACCTCTAAATTTATGTCCCATTTGTTGAAAGGTTGTCTGAATGTTTTGTTTGTTTTTTGCATTTCATTCCACTCTTGAACATTTTATAGCTTTACAAATTGAGATTATTTTTTTTTAATTTAAAAGATGTGTATGATCTCAAGAAACACAACTCTAGGCAGCTCACAACAACAATAAATATGATAAAACCATAAAAACAAAACCTGGTGCCTCAGCCATTGCTCTCCAATGCATCCAGCAACTATTTCCAGGTTCCAATCTCATTCTGTCCCAGTGCTGGGGGAAAGAGCCAAAATAAAAGGATGGGGCCTGCCAAATGCAGGGAACGGGTGCTCCATGGAGCTGGGACTGCTATAAAAAAGGCAGGAAGGGGCCTGGTGTGTGACCACCTAATGCAAATAGCCTGGCCTTGTGCATGTAGGTCTTCAAGGTGATAACCAGCACCTCAAAATGCAACTAGAAAGAAATGGAAGCCAGTATAACTCGCACTGTCACAACATGATATGGGCAAATCAAGGGACATCCAACATTGCATGTACCACAGCACTCGGGAGCAGTGTAACTTTTGCGTGGTCTTCAAGAGCAGCTTCATGTACAGCGCACTGCTACAGTCCAGCCATGAGTGGTTCTACTCTTTCATCCTCACAAGAGGAACATAGCCATCTGCCAAAGATCTATGTAATAGGCTGGTAATAATAATAAAAAAACAAGTTGGCACCTCTGCTTAACTTCCATTACATCTTCCTCTTTTGAGGAAGATGCAATTCCTGCAGTGCCTTTGGATACGGCCAAAGCAGCAGATTCTCTTATTAGTCGGTGCAGAGCCATATAAAAAAAAATCTCGGGCTGGCCACACTCCCTCTTGGTTCACCCATTCTCTGCTCCCTTTTCAGCTGCTATTGTTACTATGGCAACACAGACTAGGCTTTGTGGAGGGGCTGGCTTCCTGATACAACACTGGCTCTCAGCCAGCCTCGAGCTGCATGCTTGTGTGCGTGCACAGGTGGGGGGGGCTAGTGACCTACTTTTCATGACACAGTTTCTCTCTCCCCCCCCCCAGGTAATCGTGGATAATCCTACCCTCACCCACAGATTCAACCAAATGAGAAAGTCCAGCTTTGGAAAAGAGGCTAATAGCCCTGTCAGTGATGCAGAAAACCAGGTGATGGGCAAGGATTTAAAATAGAGGATAGCATCACTCCCATGTCTCGCTCAAGCCTGCCTTGTCCAAAGCAACTAACAGTAGATATGATGAAGAAATCAGAAATTTTAGTTCAGGGATAGTCTTTGTCCTGACTCATTAGAATAGAATTAATACAAAAATGGCTGGCTTCCCAGAGTTAAATCACGACGCCTCAGACCCTTCATCTCTTGCAAATAATCACTACCATCACCATCTAATAAATCCTTAGCAAGATTAAAGGATGTCTGTTAAAGTTGAACAAATGCATCAGGCATTTTTTTAAAAAACTTTTAAGTAAGTAATTTTGGGGCTTTTTGGAACCCCCAAAAACACTTGCACATGTGAAAGCCTCCTTTACTGACAACAATAATACCCATTTTGTGGCCAAATATCATCTGTCCAAAACAGACCTCATCGGTATTTTAGGGCATAGCTCAGTGCCTGGATCCAACAGATTTTGCCAATTAAGTCCAACAGCCACTAAGCAAAGGTCCATTAAATCAAGGGTTTTCTGTGCTAAATAGCAATCACACTTTCTAGTGCTCTATTACAAGAATCCTTTTTTCTAAAATTAAGACATTCCCTCTAAGAAAATAAAATTCACATTATGAACATCAAAAGTTGAAGCACATCTCTACCCTTAATCTAACCCATCAACTTCTCAAATATCCATTGCTTGTAGACTTAAATATTTCACATCCACATGGGGAGAAAGATTATTTCCCCCAATGGTACGAAAATGATTAAAACTATAAGTCAACTGTGCTTAGAACTAGAAGGAAGGCTTGGAATTCAAATAAACAAATGCTATTGCTATTTACTGCACAAGATGCAAGAAACACATTATGCTGGTGTTGAAAGAATTACATTAGCTATTTATTTGTTACTAAAGCCTGACCTTCTTAACTCTACAAAACCTGAGAGGATAACTTCCTTGCACCCTGACCTCTTCAGACACCACTTTCTAGTTGAGGTGAAATCAATTTTTTCCAGAAGCTCAGTGAAAACAGCACATTGCCAAATCCTTCTTTGCTGGTTTCAAACCCAAGTTAAGATTGTCATCCATTTATGAAGAATAGTTTGTGGTCTGATCCTGATTTTACATGTAACTTTTAGGAACACCATTCCAAATAATTGTTATTTTATTAATTCATTAGCTATTTTTAGTATATGTTTTATTTCTCCTTGTGAAGCTCTTGGATGGAAAGGCATAATGCAAAAGTACATTGTTTGCCCTCAAAAGACTTAGGTACCCACCAGTGTGTTCTGTGTCAATCTTCCTCTGCTCCCAAGTCAGTCAACAACTCTAAGCACTTCTTAAAATTTTTCTGTAGGTTTATTTTAGTAATTAAAAACACACAACACTTGGTTTGGCCAAGCAATTTCTGACAGAGAAAATACAGTCACTGACAATCCATTTAGGCATCCTTATTGTGGATATCCAAGAACCTTAACATCAGTGCAGAATAGATTAGACGCCAACTTTTGGGTACTCTCCTATCGATCACAATGCCAGAATTGTTATCAAGTTAGAATACCATT
The DNA here is from genome assembly GCA_012654045.1 of Ptyas mucosa. NCBI lineage: Eukaryota > Metazoa > Chordata > Lepidosauria > Squamata > Colubridae > Ptyas > Ptyas mucosa. The sequence continues at coordinate 4,740,750 of WNWU01000054.1, read as the reverse complement.
AGGCATTCACCCAGCAAAACACATCTCATCTACACACTGAATTCTGGAGCCTTAGAAAACAGGAGTCCCATCACCCACTATACCTTAGTAATTCCAAAGTCTTTTTCTGAGGCAGCCCCACCCTATCCCCCATGTTCAACCTACGTATTCTCTTTTGCCATCTCATGATCCCTATTCCCCCCAGATTCTGAAGTCAGCAGGTGCAGGTCAGCCATGGCCCTCTTCTCCAATGCTCGTTCGGCCATGTAAAATCTCTGTCTTGTACCAACACCCAGTTCCATTTCTTCTTCTTACTTTCCAAATCTTTATCCAGACCTAGGTCTTCTTCAAGTTGGTCTGGGGCCATCATCATGACAAGCATCCTCCCACCTGCTGACATGGTCCTTTGGGACTGAGTGATCTGGAGGCAGCCCTGAGCCATGACACAAAAGTCTTTCCAAGTTGCCATTGGAGGCGGGGGGCTCGTTCAGAAACAAGGCTTGCCGCACCAGGGCTGACATCTCCTCATGTCGGTCACTGTCCCAATCTGAGGCTGCCGAGGCTCTCTGGCAGCAGCCAGCTGGAACAGTGCTAGATCCGGGGAATGGTTCATGAATCCCACTGCTGTGCGCTCTGCACTTGAGTCGAAGCTTGTGTGGGAGAGCTGCGGTCTTCACGTCAGGGTGGGTGTCCAACGGCACAGGGAAGGGAGCAGAGGAACATCCCCAGGAGGGTTCTTCACTTTCCTCACTGGTGTAACCCTCAAAGGGGGATCTAGGCTCTTCAACTTTCTTTATGTGCTCCCCCTCCAGATAACCGTCAGAAGCACTACAGTTCTGGGACTCTGAGCAATACCCTGAGTGCGTCTGGAGCTCCCCCTGTGGGCAGTGGGGATCACGCCCCCTGCAGTGAATCTTGGGACTCTGGTTCCCACAGCCTTCTGCCTGCCCCACTTCTTCAGGAAGCAAGGGTTGCGGAGGGGCCACTGCAGTGAAGCCATTGGCACTGAAGAGGATCACACTGCGGGGAACTGAACCCTTGGGCTCTGGGTAAGGCTGCAAGGGGGCATCCCCATAGACACGATGGATGGCCTGGGCTTCCTCAAGCGTCTGGGGGAGAGGGCTGTCCCGAGATGAGCCATCAGACAGGTCAGAGAGAGAGTCCCGGGGAGAATACTTGGCTACCGATACACTTACGCTGTCCCGGCTTGACTGCTCAGTTTCAGACGAATCCTCTGAGTGGGAGGCTCGGGACAGAGAACTGGGATACAAACTGCTGTTGCCGACACCATATAAGTGTGCTGGGTTGTTGGCACTGGCAGTGCTCAGCTGCTGGCTCTTTTCCATGAAGGCTGTCGTGCTGATGAGGCCAAAACGCAGCTTCAGCTGCAGTAGCTCTGTTTTCAGCCGCACATTCTCCTCGTTGAGTGCCAACACCTTATTCTCCAGAACCAGGTCATTGAAGCGCCGTTTCTCCCGGGAACGCTTAGCAGCCTCGTTGTTCTTCCGACGCTTCTCCCAGTAGCTGGCATCCTTCTTCTCGTCGGAGATGAACTCTCGCTTTCGCCTACAGTTGGCATTCGGCTTGCTCTTCAGGGTTCGGGCTCGCTGAATAATGCCGTTGGGATGGAACTCGGGAAAGTTTCCAGCCACACATAATGTGGGGGAGTTGAGACTCTCCATCACAGGGGTGGGGGAAGGGAGGGAAGTGGGGGGCAAAATGTCCAGATGCACTTTGTCTGTCACTGGAGTATTTTCCTTCCTCAGAACTGTGGCGGCGGCTGCTCCTGCTGTTCCACAGGATACTTCTTCCCAGCTGTGCACTCCAAACTGTTACCAAGCTGTATTGCCTGGGAAGCTGTATCCAATATGGCCTTGAGCTGTCCTCCAGTTGCTACAGTCAGATGGGATCTGGGCTCCCATCAATCGAAAACGAATTGTCCGATACAAGGAGACCATCTTCCAAATCACCGCCGAAAAGGGACTGTCTCCAGATTCCTTGGGAGGGTTTTACTGTCCTCTAGTCTTCAGCTCAGTAACGCTGCAGACAACAGGAGCCGGGATGTGGCTGGACAACAGAGGCACAGTGGGAAGAGCAGAGAATCAACAGCAACTGCTGGGTCAGGCCCAGAAGGCAGCAGAAACGCCTAGGGAGGAAGGATACAAAAAGAGGGTGTTACATTTCTGCCTAGTGCTGTCACACACCTCAGGCTCTGTTTACATAATCCAGCAGGTTCAGACAGCATCACCATGGCCCTTGGTTTGCATGGGCCACACCCCACATTCCAGCTCCCCTCAGAAACAAATGTAAAGTTGGGTCTATGGGGGAGGGGGGGGAAACCCTGCCCCACAAAGCAGAACTACATTCAGCTGTAATTTCTGCTTGGCAATCAAAATATATGCCCCACCTTGTCCCCGCCCCAAACCCAAAGCATGCCACACCCCAGAGATGCTGCACCTACATTGAGATCTCTGCCAAACATACAAGGGAAAAACGACTTTTCTTACTGGCATACCCCCAAGAAAGACAAAGGAGTCACATTTGACCTTTTCCAGATACAGTGATGCATTCATTACGTTAAGACTTTCCTCTTTTAAGCCCCTCTTTCCCTCTGAGATGTCTGCATACAGACATGCCTGTAGGGACAATGCCACTCTGATACACTCCAAATGTGCCACTTACTTCCATTTCATTCACAAATGTACTCTCCCCATCTCTCACACACACAGATGCACACATACAGACAACCCTTTCCCCCCGCCCCCCCAATTTCTCATAACATGGGGAGGAAGGGAGGGAGGGAGAGTAAAGGAGATTACAAGAAGTGAATCCGGACGGGGATTTTTAACCTTGAAGCGGAGAGATCCAAGGCAGGGAATCTTCCAGCCCCCTTTTGACTGCTGAGGGATAGGCCAGCGAGCCAGACAGGTTGCATAAAGAACGCCACCCCAACCTTCCTTCCACATCCACCATGACACATAGATAGGAATGCTGAAGCTCTCCTTCCCGAGAAGGCAAGGCCATGTGTACCAAGTGGCACGCACGCTCCCCCACGATGATGGCAAACCCCCCCCCCCTTTCTTTTCCTTGCATGTGATCTACGCGCACCAGGCACAGGCAGCAGGAATATAGGTCAGTAAACACTGAATATTTATCAAGCTAGGCAGTCAAAACAGGTCTGATGATTATGGATTGCACAACAGTTACAGAAAAGAGAGAGCGGCACAGCGCCAACAACCTACTGGCCTACAAACTGTTTCTTCACAAAGAAATAATAGCAGCAGGAGGCAGAGAAGGCAATATTGGGGACTGACAGGAGAAAATACTGCTAACAATTGGCCATAGAATCATCTTGATAACTAGTCAGTTCCCCGATCAGCCTTGCTCCAATTTCCAACCAGATTCAGCAGTCTCAGTATCTTGGATGGCGCCAGGATTTCTACAGAGAAAGCCATAAACACCTTTCTATGCAGATTTCTACAGAGCAAGTGTCAATATTTTGTGAGCTTTTGTAAAATATATATATATATATATGCATTTGCCACTTTTAATTTCTGGGTGAAATTAAAATGCATCCACCGAACCATATTAGCTTCCATTTTGATATTCATGTTTCATTCAAGTGTCTTCATGGACCACACATTTCTTTTTTCAAACCTGGACATTTCTTTTATAAGATATTTCCTCTCTCCTTGCTCCCCTCCCCTACAAAACTTCTTCCATGAACAAAAGAATGCATCACAAAGCCACAATGCTCACTGTATGTATTCCAAACAGAAATCTTACATTTATGCAGCAGGTCCTACTAGTGCCATACTAAACAAAGTAGTATGGTTAAAAATACTAAAGTAGACTAGCCTCCAATTAGACAGAGGCAATTTCAGTCTTTAGAAAATGACCTTCAGAGAGCAAAGACCCAAGGGGAGGACAGACTGACAGAAACCCTCACTAAAAGGCAGCAAATCTAACAGAGTCTTTTGCAGTGAGTAGATGTAACAGTTTTAATTCATAATAATAGTAACTGCTACATCAGTAGTACACATAAAAACAAGATTTCTAAGTATTATTCATAGAAATTCATAGACCTCAGTGTCAGGGTTCCAAGTAACATCCCTAATTAAAGAAGACTCCGAGGCTAGCAATTCCTCAAGGATCCATTTTATTAGAGATGTTTATTAGAAGATGTTTGTTAACCCTCCCAATGATTTCTCCCCAAAGTGGGAGTTAACAATTGATCAGCATGAGCATTTCCAGGTCTTTTTTTTTTTAACTTTACCTTTTCTTTGGTCTCTCCTCCCAAATCCATTACCTGGTGCTGAATCGAAAGGGTGCGACTGCTATCAATTTGTGCTGGGGTGCACCAGATTCCCAGCCTTCCTGGGCTCTTGATGTCAAAGAGGTAACATCCTCCCTCTAGGTTCACATATTATTTTCTTGCCTTGACCCAGAATGAGAAAGAGTTTTCCAGCTAAGCCCAAATCCCACACCCTGATCTGCCTACAGGGCCCGGCCTCGTGCCTTAGAGGGCACATGGAACTACTACTAAGCTGGATTGGGTGTATACAACCAGGTTCCTGCAAGCTCAGGCATGAAGAGGAAGCTGACCTACTTCTCAGTCTGCGTCACCCCCTTGGGGCAGTAGGTCTGATAGGATTCAAAAGAGGTCAGAAGAGAGAAGGACTGCCGCTCACTTTGAGCTCTCGGCATAGGAGGAGCTGGATCTTACCAATTCGATGTAGCATCAGAATAAAAATACAGTTGTACAGTTACATAAGAGCAGTAATCAAAAGCAAAGCAAAAGATAAGAGTGCATCTGAACTGATGCCAAGTGCTTTGCATTCACAAAAGTGTCACAGACAGGCTTTCAAATCAAAGAGAACAACATAACCTTTGAGCATTTTCACTTTGAAAATCAAGTTCTGTTTGGGGCTTTCCTGTAATAAAAGCTGAATGGCTAGAAATTGTTCAGCACGAAGGAAAGTGATACGAGTGTGCAGTAAAATTAAGAGTGCAATGAAGTTCTGAAAATCAAATCTGACTGTAAGCAGAAAAGCACACGGAACAGAAGGACTGATTATGAAAGCAACAAGGGCATACATCCAAAATGACATGCGTGTTAGGTTTATACAATATATTAGACCAGTTAATATAGGATAAGGCTGTTTGTGATTCAGTTTGCTGTAGGAATCCAATGTTTATTACCGACTCAGGCTGTCACGGTAAACTATAACATGATTTATTTGTCTAGGCACAGCAGGATATGTGAACACAGCAATGAACAGATTTAGTTGAGTGTGTTATGAGAACATATCCATAATGGAACAGGTTTACATTCCTCTTGGAATGAGTTCCTTGAATTCTGAATTACAAGATCCAATAATCCTGGACATCTTAAAGGAAAAATGAGGTCATGTCAGCAAATTTATAGCAAGGCTATTAAAGCTTCTGGGATTAGTAAGTGCCAGGTTATAGAGGAAACCTCTGGACATCTTTCTTGAACGGAGCCTGAGACTATCACAGAGCTGAACTTTTAAACTCGCCCCCATAATGCTATTTCTTTGGCAAACAATAATAGCTAAAGTTGTGCTGAGAAGAGCTTCTGTTCAATTTCTGCCCATGAACTCTCTCTTTTCAAGGCCCTGAAGCCAGGCAAACCAGAGGGCATTTTCTTTCCTGAACAACTAGTATAATGCTAATCAGTGCTTTGGATAATGGGCTACCCACACAGAGAACGGAGGATCTAACTTGGTCAAGTGATGCCATTCTCATTATGACAGGTAACTTCCAGAAGGAAGCTCTGCTTGTCTGCTGCAGGAAAAAAATACCTTTGGTGCTTCAGAAATAAACAGATTTATTATGACACAATCCAAATTCCGTGTTATTAGCTTCCTGATGTCTTATTTGCGGATGGTGTGCACATACCACCATACCCACCTAAGATTCTTCAAATCCATTGAAACAAATGGCCCAGATACCCACAGTCAACTTGACTGTCTCTTTATTGTCCCACTTCCCAGCAACAACAGGCTATCCAGAACTAATTTTATAGCCAGTTTCTCTGCAAAATTCTAGGATGGCAGGAGTAGTATTCCTATTGGTTTATTTGGAATGGATTTCAGTGGACTTAGTTAATCCAAAATTCCCTGCAGAAAGCAAGCCAACACTTCCTCCTGGAGGGTTGCTTTGCTCTGCAGATTCCTTCCCTTGACTTGCACCTTCCAAAATATCACTCCCTCCTCTAGGTTCCCTCCCTGTAGGACTTCCCACACAACTGCTTCATGATGTAATAACTGTTGCAGATCGTGTCTCCACTTTCCAAGCAAGAATGTTCTGTTCCTGTCAGGTCTGGAACTGAGCCACCACCCTTCAGCTGCCTCCTCCCCTTTGCTTTCCACATCTACTCTACTTCTGCATAATCAGTTCATCATAATCCATATTGCCATTCTTCAGAGGGAGGGGGAAGAGGAACCTTCTGACTAGCAACTCAATAAGTAAATGCAGATTATCATGCTGTGATGAGAGGATGGCCCAGTTAGAACAATCTGCCCCAAGTCTCAAGCAAGAAAAGAAGCAGAAACCTTCTGGGGAGCCATAGGGGGATCTGTGTTGAGCAAAGGGTTTCCAATAGTCCTATGGGCAGTGGGAAAAAGCCACAAGTTGTTTCAGGATTAACCAAGATAAATTTAAGCAGAAATATCAAGATGTCAACTAGAAAGGAACCAACCAATCCGGCATGCGGAAGTAAAGCAAGAGTACTAACTTGCTGGTAAAGGTTAAGTTACTCAAATGATAGCAAATCTAGGCAAAGACTGAATATGATTGATCTAAGGAGTTTGGATGTCAACTAGATCAGGGGTCACCAATCTTTCAGACCTCAGGTACCACTAAATTCATAATTTTAAATCCCACGGACCACTAATATGATCTGCCTAATGATCAGCTGGGTGGGCGTGGCAAGGCGGTCATGTGACTGGGTGGGCATGGCCAACTTGATGTAATTCACGGCGAAGGGCACCTTGCCAGTCTCTATTCGCTACTCCTCGCCCAGGCTCCTTAGGTTCAGGCGAGAAGTAGGAGGAGTTAGGATCCTGTTGGGGTCCTAAGAGAAAGCAGTTGCTGGAGCTAAGCAGCCACCATGAGAAAGAGTTGGCAAAACAGCTGGCTCAGTTCAAATTGGATCTGACCAAGAAGAAGGCTCAGCAGAAGCACCTCACTGAGGTCTAGGAGCATAGGCTTTCCAAGCAGAGGGAAGATCTGCAGGAGTGTAAGGCCAGGTACCGGCGTCTGGAGGCTCAGTGGGCTGAGATGGTCAGCCAGTTCCAGGCCATGAGGCAGTCCCACTGGAACAAGGGCCTCCGACTCTTCGCCACCAGCGGCACTTCCCTCCAGCCTTCGCCCAAAGCCCTGTAACAGGAGACCGAAGCAGACCCCAAGTCAGAATTTCTGCTCCCCCTGACCCACACAAGAAGACCCTGAAGGGGGAGACTCTCTGCAGCAACACAAACATTCATTGCACGTATCCTGCCCAGCTATAGTCAAGCTATGTAAAATTGATCAAATGCTTAATGCATCTCGTCTGGAAGTTGAGTAAATGGCAACTGAACTTCTTTTCTTTTTTGGTTTGAAACGTTTTGCTGCTTAGTGCAACCCAGGGAAACTTGGTCAGCATGGCAGAGCTTTGCGTGCAACAGGCACGAAATCTCTCCCTCTCCCCCTCCCCTCCTGCCTGCAATACTCATGAAATACATTTCACATCCCAGTGTCAAATTCCATCATTCTCTTTTTGGCCTGCCAGACTTTCCAGAAAAGCCTGAGCACATGAAGTATGATGACGAATGACCCAGAGTTAGGCGTTACAAAACCTTTTTCATTCTGCATACAATAGAAAGTAACCACTCCCATTATGATTGAGACATTTTTTTCCTTCCCCATTTAAGTACACCTTAGAGGTAGTACTCCTAAGACCAGGCTCTACATAGCTTTGATAATGCTGATAACGCCCAAGTGAACTGAGCTACAATGTTTTTTAGACTTCAGTTTATGGGTAGTCCTAAATTTACAACCATTTGTTCAGCACCTGTTCAAAGTTATCACAGTGCAGAAAAAAGTGCCTTATGACTGGTTCTCTCACACTTACGACCATTGCAGTGTCCCTGCTGTCATGTGATTACAATTTGGACACTGGGCAACCAACACGTATTTACAACAACTGCAGCAGCCCAGGATCATAATCACCATTTGCAGCCTTCCAGTTGACTTCTGACAAACAAACTCAATGGGAGAAGCTGGATTCACTTAACAACCACAGTACAATAAAAATCATAAGATCAGGTGAAATCATACAATGTCTCACTTAAGGACTGCACTGCTTAGCAATGGAAGTTCTAGTCCCAATTATGGTTGTAAGTCGAGGACTACCTGTACACATTTCCAACAGCATCTGGATACACAGTCATGAACAGGGACTCCTTTCTGAAATGGAGACGAACCACTGCAGAAAACTTTCCTTGCTTATTTTCTACACATTCAGCTGTTGTTTAAAAATAAAAGAGTAGACAAGCTTGCCAACTAATCAAGAGGAAAAATAGCTTGGCTCATTCTTTTGCCTTTTAAAAACAGTTTGCTCTACACAAAATCATCAGGCAGAGTTTTGCATACATGAAGTGAATCGTTGTTGCTTGCTGTGGCTGGAACTCAAGTTGCTGTTAAAAACACATATAAGTAGAAGACTGATGTTTTAAAAAAGAAAATGTATCATGCATATGAATAACCTATTGCTATCTAATGCCAACCAAGCTTCTAGAATTCAGATTTCACAACTGTCTTTGCAGCTACCATCTTCCATTTCATGTCTACAACTCAGACCCTTGTTTTTCTGTTTGCAAAAACGTAGCCAGCTGAGCTGTGTCTCGGAGCAGGCAGAGAGTTTCTAAAGCAAAAAATTGCTCAATCACTCTGTACTAAGCATTAGTATGTAGCCTCACCCTTACACAGACCATGTTGAAATATGCACCAGGCAGTGGGGTATAGTGGTGTAGGTATTGGTTTAGAAGCAAGGAGACCCAAGCCCATCCTCAACCATGGAATCTCACTTAGTGATCTGGGTTAGGATCACTCTCTCTCAGCCCTGCCTCTGATGTTTGTAAAATAAAATTAGGGAACTCTATACAGATTATCTTGTATTCTGAATAAAATGAGGAATAGAGCAAATACAAATGTTCCCCTGGGTTCGTTTACAGATTTCTCTAAGGATTTTTATGGGATCTCTTGAAAACAGAAGTTTTGCACAGCCTTGAAATGGCATTTGCTTGGCTCTATGGAACAACTGACGCATCAGTGCTTAGTGCATGGGATGGGGTAAGGAACATCTACCCAAGGAACAAAGAGGAGGGGCCAAAGTCTTTTTTCTCCTGATTTTCATTTTGGAAGTCAGCCAATGAAAGAGAATGGAGGCTAAAGGTGGGCAGAAGAAAAATGTTTCATCCAGAGGTTTGATAACCAAACCTTTGCCCGATTCTTGTGTCTGCATGGAAAGCAGGTGAACAAAACAGGTATTCCCAATTAAATACAGAATCACAGCCTCTTCTGCTCCTTACTTAGTCTCCAACAGCAGCATCACAGGTTCCATTCGGCAACATGGATGCTTCTTAACAGCTCCACCTCTTCAGCAAAGCCTTCCATTCCACTTCACCAAGGAACTATGATCAAGAGACATGATTTGCTGACTAGCTGTTGGCATAGGCTGGGAAGTCCTGGGTTCAAAATCCTGATCCTACATAAAGCATACAACATAAAGCCAGACCCTCCAAAACTACATTCCTGGGCTCTTGCAAAGATAAAATTGGTAGTGGGATGGAGGAGGTACTGTAAAAATTGCCCTAAGAAGCTTGGGGGGGGGGGGGGAGATAGTGCATATGAGCCTGCAGATAGCAGTGCTCACAGCGGATGGTGATGACACCCAAATGAGAATATACGTGTGATGATGTTATAATGCAAAGGCTTTTACTGATTTGCTTCCCTGGCCTAAAGTGGCTATGTCAGTGCAGCATCCTCCCAGACATGCCATCATCTAATCTCACAACACACTGGGCACTACCCTGTATAAAGACATTTAATTAATTTGTTACTCGCTGGATTACATGAATCCAGAACATTGGTTAGTTAAGCCTTGTTCCAAGCCCAGCCATTGTGATTAAATTTGTAGGAGGGAGGGAAGATTCTCCATTTGATTTGCTTAGTGATTCTATTCATCCAAAATCAGTTAGTTGTATACTACTGTACATATTAGACCTATCAGTGTTTCAAATATTGAATACTGTAATACATTATGTTTCTTCAGACTGCATGGTAAAGATATGTTTTAAAAGGGCATTTTAAGTTTAGAAACATGAAGTGTTATACAAAATATAAAACTACATGGAAATATTCTTGTGTCCCTTTACAAAGGAAGAAATGTGTCACATTAGTAGTATTCTTTACCTCTACTAATTACCATACGTAGAGAAACAATATTATTTTTCTATATTTAAAATCACTCCAGTATGGCACCCTATCTCCAATTATATTAGACTACAACTCTCAACTCTCCTGCCTGCAGATTAACTGAGAACAGGACAGCAGGAGACATACTGGGTGGCTAAAGTGTTGGACTAGAACCAGGCCATGGAAGTCCACTGGGTGTCTTTGGGCTAATCACTGATTCTTAGCTGAACCTACCAGGGTTGTTGTTGTAAGAATAAAAATGGAGGAAAGAGGGAGCATAAATTTAATTAAACCGGTGGCATTGCAGTAGCATATTTGAAAAAGATCAGGATGAATAAAGGTGGTTTAACGTGAAATACCAAATGTATTTTTTTCTACATTGATGGATTTTGGTTTTTTTAAAAAAAACATTAGAAAAATATAAATAATGTACCCTGAGTGGAATAGTTGATAGTCCTTCATTTTACTCGCTTTCATTTTTATCATCTGAAAAGCAGAATCAGGATTTCCTAACCACTCAAATAATAAGCAAGCTATATTAAGCAATCCTCCTCACTGTACATTTTAAAATCATAACAAATTCCACTTACTTCACTTATCAGCAAGAGTCCTCCTAATCAGAAAGTGGCCAGTTGCTTACAAAGAGGCCACTGGACCTCCTCTCCCTTGCCCAGGCCTGCAGAGGCTAAAAGGTTTTGTTTACTTGCACAGCTACAAGCATTATGGAATGAGGGATGAAACCTTCCTGGGCCAACCAGTCACTGGATTACAAACTTCCTGTTCCTTATTTACTTTCCTGTGGTCAGGTGGAGAATTTCATTTAGAGAAGAAAGGGAAGAACCCTTTCTGCCCCTCTTTCTGTATCTCCTACTTGCATCTCTTGCTAAGCTAAATGTGTGTAATAATTGGGTAGAGAGGGTCTCCGCACCTCCTCAGAGACAATCTGGCATGCCGAGGCTGCAAATCCCAAGGCCAACAGCAGATTTAAGGGTCTCTGTCATTAAGACCCTGAGCCTCTCCCTTGGGATCGCTCTCCCAAGGCATGTCACTGTTACCATTCGCTCTTCTCAGCAAGTCAAGAGCTCCGTCTAGGAGCCTCCCGAGTTCCTGAACCTCCACAGCTCGGCTGCCTCGCATATTACCACCACGCACACTCGCCCCATCCTAAAAAATGTAGGTCAGTCAGGAAAGGAGGGGAAGAGCCGGAGTGTTTATGTTGTTCTGTGCAACAAGAGACGAGGTCGGCACCACTCATCCACCCAGATACGCCTAAGCGCGGCCCCTCCGCCGCGCAGCACCGCTGTCCTTTTCCAAGCGCGGATTTACTGCGCAGAACTTCCCCGACTCGGCCGAGCGCAATCAAACAGCCTGCCTGAACGGGGCTAAAGGGAGGCACCAGGAGCCCAGCGGAGCAAGAGCGCCACATGCCCGCTGCCCGCCATGTATCTTGACCGCAAACAAAGCACACCCGCGGCCGCCGACAAGTCCTGCGCGCGAGAACATGAGCCGGCCTCTCCCGGGAGAAACCCCCCCCCAGGCCGGGGGGCTGCAGGTGGGGGAAGGGCAGGGAGGGGGGAGGAGCCGCCGCAAGGCGTTCGCGTGAAATCACCTCTTCCAGGCGCCCCTCGGCCACCGCTCCAGCGGCGGGAAGGAGTCGCCGCGCGTCTTTCGCGAGCTTTGCTGCCGCCGCCGCCGCCGCCGCCGCCGCCGCCCTACTTCTTTCCCCAGGCGAATGTGTGTTAGTAGGTCAGCCGGTTGCATAAGCGCTTCTAAGCGCCTCTGTCACGCTCCCGAAGTCGCCGCACAAAACAAATCGAGGGGAGGAGCGGGGAGAGGCGAGGCGGACGAGCGGGCGAACGAGAGGGGCTGGGCCGAAGCCAGAGGAGCGAGCGAAGAGCCACGCGGGAGGCGCTGTCGCGGCTGCTGCTGCTGGGGAAGAGACGGAGCCAGCCAGCCGCTCCCTCTTTTCCTCGCCCGCTCGCGTTCAACACTGGAAGCGCCTGAGGGTCGCTTTGCTCCAAAGCCGCGAGGAAAAGAAGCGCGTCCGTGCCGGGCCGAGCCACCGCTGCGCTGCTCGCAGGCTTCCTGCTCCAAGGAGTTTCCGAGTTACCCGTCTGGCTTCTGACCCGATCTGCTGATGTGTAGCGAGAGAGCTGGCTTGTTTGTAGGAAAAGACTCCCTGCCCGGCTGGGCCTTCGGGGGCTCCGTGGTGCCAAGACTCACCAGGGCAGCAGCGTGTGCTGAAGCTGAAGGCCGGACGCCTCACTTGCGCCGGAACAATAGCTTAAAGCGAGGTCCCCTGTCCAAAGCAAGGCGATGTTTCCTACCAGTTATAGTGAAGAAGAAAAGGAGCGAAGGGCAGGCAGGGAGAGCGCTGAGCTGAACCTGAATCCCAATATCCCAATGGCTGGGAAGATAAACACACCCCGGGCTCCCTCTTCTACTTCTTCATAGCTTTTAGGGTTTAGTCCTAATGTTGAAAAACAGAAGCTGAAGCATTGAGTCTATTCTCACCTCTTTTGGGAAAAAGCTGTGATGGCCAAGGCAAAAGGATCCAAATTATTTTGTAAGAACTTTTGGGAAGGGAAGAGAGACATTGCATTCATGCATTGCATTAAATAAGTCAAGAAAAGCATTTAACTTGAGCACTTTCTCTCTTCCCTGTTTTAAACTCAGGAAAAGCTTCTCGGAATTTCCATGACCTTTGACCCTACTCAAAATGGGCACAACACTGTACACATGTGTCACGTACAATTAGCCTCCTCCTGGTAACAGGAAAAATAGAATAGAGCAGTGTTTTTCAAACTTGATAGCTGGTAGATATGTGGACTTCAACTTCCAGAATCCTCTAGCTAGCCATGCTGGCTGAGGAATTATGGGAATTGAAGTCCGCACTCCTTCAAGCGGCCAAAGTTTAGAATCTCTGGAATAGAGTACTATGCGCTTTGTTGGAGAGCTAGTGAAGCTAGAGACAAAGGAGGTGATGTGACAAAAAGACTCATATGTTCTCTTCCTTCATCTGCAACTTTGGGGAGTTACATCGTGAGTTTTAATCTTAGCTGGTGGGTGGAAAATGCTCCTAAGTCTGTCTGCTACAGAAGCCATATGCTTCCTCTAGGCGCCGTGCACAATTTCAGAACCTCTGTTCCCTCTATCCTGAAAAATAAACATTGAGTTAGACTTGCAGGCATGCCCAAACATGAAGAGACTGCGATTACTTGTGTGCTGGCGAAGGTGCATTTAATTATAGATGCAGACATGCACAGATATAAACAGGCTATGAAAATTGTGGTGTGCCTACAATTTGATGTTACAAGGTATATACACTACGTAACAATAGAGAAATCATCGTCCTTCGTGTGTCTGTATATCTGTCTCTCTCTCTCCCCCCCCTCTCTCTCCCTCTCTCTCTCTCTCTCTCTTTCTCTATCTATCTATCTCTATCTTACCTTAATATCTCTCTCTGTTCTAAGAGCTTAAGGGAAGGTGGACTCTATATACCATTCTGATACAGTTTAATGGAAACTCAGATTGCTCATTAATGGGAATTCTAGAAATCATTTTAACTGAGCAGAGTTTGTGGTTCATAGGACATAATACTTAGCCGTATCTGATTGACTTAATAGAACATATTAAGAACATTTGTTGTTCATATAAAGCTCTATATTTGTAGGTCTAGTGGTTAAGATACCAGTCTAGAAATCAGGAGATTGTGAGTTCTAGTGCAAGCTGGCTAGGTGACTTTAGGACAGTCACTATCTCTAAGTTCAGCTCATCTCACAGGGTTGTTGTTGTGCAAAAAGTAGATGGAAGAAGGAGTAATATGTATGTTTGGCACCTTGGGTTATTTATAAAAATAATAAAGGTAGGATTTTTAAAAATCTAAATAAATAAAACCTATCTTGTCTGATATTTTTTAAAATTACATTTCGATGTAAATAATCCTTCCAAAACTACTTAATTTATGTGAAGCTGTAAGATAACCTAAGAACAAACAGAATTATTAGCACTGTATTAAAAATTAAAACAGGACATAGATCAATATTATAACTTGTAAGCTGCCCAGGGACACCTTATAGGTGAGATGGGCGGCATAAAAATTTAATAAATGAATAAATAAATATACCAGACAAGTCAATTAGGAAAACTTTGTGGTCAGTAAAAACCTACTACTCATCCAAACCCAACTTGGGAACCTTTAAAGTGGTCATGAAGGAGGAGGAACAAAGGTTTCCCGTGACAACAAAATTGTGGCTTCAGCGGATTGGCAGCTTCATCTCTCCTGCCCCTGAAACTTCCTGTTTGTTAAGGGCATTATTTTACTCATGCTTTCCAGGCATGTAATTGGGGAAATGGTAGAGCTGATGACCCTCATGGGAGAAAAGTAAAATATAGGCAATTAGGAGCAATCTGTGAGTGGGTCAACTTCTCTCCCAGGGTTGTGAGTGAGCAGTAATATGTTTCTGAGCTCCAGAAATTTTGCAGGAGAGGATTGGAGAACATTTTCTGTGCTTATTTGGGCTGAATATTGAGCCGTGCAGGGAAGGAGAAGAGACTAAAGTCAGGCACGGCTCTGCTCACGAGCCAGGGCATCTCTACAATACGGTAGACAACATGAAAGCAAGAACTTGGTCTGCTTCGCCTGCCTTAATTTGCACCAAGAAATAAGCTCAGGCCACATGGTCACTCTTGAAAAAATGAGGTGTAAATGAATACATTCTCACTCAGATCATTTAACACTTTATAAATTAGTGACTTGGCATTGGTATATCCTTATAACTTAATATGATCTCAAATGGGGAGGCAATTACTGTCCCATTTTCTGCCACCATACACCATATCTTGGCCCAATGCTTCCCACAATTGTTACTCATTTATTGTAGGAACCCCGAGACTTTCAGACAAACACATCAGTGCTCCAAATCTTACTGTGTTCTGACTTCTCCGCATTCTCACCAGGATTCCAGTTTCAACATAGTATTTGTACCATGGTAACTATGGGCCAGATAATGAGGTCACCGCTGTGTGGAATATGTTGTGTGCACATAATGGTCACTTTTTCATAATGGTGTGTTGCATCATGTGCATTTCATCTGCAGTGGTTGGAATTCAGTTTTTGACAGTCATGCTACAGATGGTCCTCAACTTACAGCCATTTATTTAGTGACTGTTCAAAGTTACAATGGCATTGAAAAAGTGACTTATGACAGGTTTTCACTCGACTTATGACAGGTTTTCATTCGTACAATTATTGCAGCCTTATGGTTATATGTGATCAACATTTGGGTTCTTGGCAATTGGCATGTATTTATGACAGTTGCAATATCACAAGGTCCTGTGATCCCCATTTATACCCTTTCCAGCTGGCTTACAACAAGCAAAGTCAATGGGGGAAGCCAGATCCGTTTAAGAACTGCATGAGTCTCAGTAACAACTGTAGTGATTCGCTTAATAACTGTAGCAAAAAAAGGTGGTAAAATGGGGCACAATTATTTAGAAATAGTTATTCTAAATAATAGTATTTCAAAATGTTAACAATGCAGAACTGCATTTCCAAAAGGTTTTGTGAGTTGAAAACAAAAAATAAAAATTACATTTTCAAGGCACCTCATGAGTCCTTTGCAGAAATGTTCTGGGCTACACGCAAAGATCATAATGCGGAACAGGGTAAATTAACAACAAAATCCTAAATAGCAAATCCTATGCAATTTATTCTCAGATATTTGGGTACTGGTTGTCCCAAATATTTTTTTTTCCAAAATGCAACTGGACTTTCTTGGGGTTTTTTTTTTCTTTGAAAACATTTTGCTTCCCATCCAACAAATTTCTTTCAGTTCTAACTGACTGGTGATGAAAACCCACTCCTATAGTGAATGGCATTTGAGTGAATGGAACTCACTGCATATATATAGATTCTTACATATATGATTTCCCTGTTACCATGCATATGACTAAGAGTATGCCTTTTGTGTATTAGGCTTTTCAATAAACAAATCATTTTAAGAAAAGACCCCTGAAATTGTTGTTGGGCTAGACAAATACATCAAAATACACCCCAGGCCAGTGTGTCCACAAACTTGTCATCTGTCAAGAAATCCTTAATCCACCATCCAAGGAAAAATCATGGATTCTGCAGAACAAAATGGTTGCTAAAATGGAGCATACCTTGGTGTTGGGGTTCAGAATATCCAACGAATGTCCCCCACAGTAGTAAAATAGCATAATGGAAATAATTGGCCTTTTATGATCTTCAGAATCTGTTATTTCAGTCCAACTAACCATGGAGTTCAGGCCATGGAAGAAACTGAGGCAAAGCTTGCCATGCTGGTGAATCATGGTAATCATTGGGTGGAAGAGCAAAAACAGCCGCCAACTTTCTGCTTACTAACCACTTGGGTAAAATTATTTCTGCAAGATACTTATTCCATTTTCCCATGGATTTTTATAAGGGCGGATTGCTATTTTCTATCCAAATGGGCTCCATCCTTCCACGCAAATTAGATTAAATAAATACCAGTTGTGTGGAAGATTTGCTTTGGAAAAACACATCCTTGACCAGCTGGGTGGGCTCATCCAGTCCCATCTTTGGGTGAGTATCCATGGCTGCATCTCACACCATCCTGCACCATGGTGGGTACTCCTCATTTAGTACTTTCCCAATGTCCCTCTGCTGACCGTCTCTCATCCTCACAAGGCTCCCCAGCCTACTCTGGAGACATGCTGGTCTTATCTATCATTCAGGAACAATCTACTTCCTTTCTGGCTCTTAGTAAAATTGAAGATAAAATAATCCTCTCTTCAGTTATCTTCTTAAAATTATCTCTTAATGAGGTTACTTTTCTAGTAACACCTCCTCCAATATATATATATATAATACCTGAATTGGTAAACAAACCAGTTTTCCTTCCCTTTCTCCATTGTCTATTTTGTCCTGGGCAGATAATCCATCAACATTTTATGTAACATTTTAATTGCTAAAGTATGTCAAGTGTATAGGGTTGACAAACATGACTGCCATGAGAAAAAAAAGAGGATTAAGGGCGGGGACATATGGGAAAACACATACTGTAGATTTCTACCATGGATTTAACATGATAAAGCAGCAAGGATGGAGAATCAATGGACTTTTGACTAATGTCATGTGGCCCTGGGCTTAATTTTTGCCTTCCACCACTGCCACCCTCAGGCAGGGGATCTGTTTAGCTATGCTAAACATAGGACCACCAGATCTGAGCTATAAAAATCTGGATGACCACAGGATGCCCGGAAAAAGTCAATAGTTTTCTGCATCTATATTCCTATTATTTAATGTCAGTAAACACAGATTTTGAGAGAGATTGGGTGGATCTCTCCGCCTACTTTTCCCTCTGGCTCTGTGCATGGCTTCTTTCAGCCCACCCATCATGCCCTTCATGGAACAAAAAGGTTGCTCACTCTCCTTTGGTGAGAACCTGTAAGAAGAAATATCCTTCTGGGTTCAGCTCCAAGTGGGGAAAAAGACACTGGAAACATGGAGACTGCTTGGAAAGATGGTTTAATGGTGGACAGGATCACATGGTTTGAGTTCCTGAACAGAAAAAGCGGGGAGATGCAGTGAGTCCCCGGATTTTATGCCCTCTCTGGCTTTGAACTTCCTGAGGCCCAGAAAGAGTATCCTGATTGGTTGTCAGACTCCCAGGGGGTGGGGGTCTTAGCTAGGCTTGCTGGCTGATGTAATCTTCCCAGGTGCCATGTGGTGAGTTTCTGTTGGTAGATGGGTCCTATTGTGTTAGTTTCTGTTGCTAGATGGGTCCTATTGTGTTGCAGATGATGGTCCATTGACAAAGATTGAGTTTCTGCCTCTGGCCCATTGACAAAGGGTGGGGGCAGGAAGATAGGAGCTGCTTCGTCTTTAAAACATGCTTCTCCATTTCTCATCCAGGGAAACATAACATTCTGCTTTTTTAATATTTTCCAAAATATTTCATTCCTCTAGGAATGGGGTGGGTGCTAACTTCCTACAAACCAAAGCAAAAATCAATAGAGAGGAGTCAGCAACCTCAGCTAACTGCAATCTCAGGATTTGGGCTGGTTGGCGGACTTTTGCTCCTGGAACTGTTGAATAAATTGGAAGCTTTGGCAAGGTGGGCTCCAGATAGCTGTATCCTCCATCACCTCTTCACTGCTTCCTTCTCCTCCTTATCCATCACCTGCCCAGTTCTAAGGGCAGCTCTGCTATGATTCCATGAGGCAGCCCTGACCTTGACACAAGTCAAGCTGGTACTATACAGACTTCGGGAGCAAAGAATGGAAAAAGAAATCTGAAAAGGTACAGAGGCAGTAAGTGTAGCTAAGGGGGGGAACAGCCAATAGTTAAGGCAAAAGAATCAAGTCAAATCAATATGGTTCCTTTTAAATGATTCTGCAATAAGTGTGTCAATGTTTCTCAATTTTGGCAACTTTAAGATGTGTGAGATTCAATTCCCAGAATTCCCCAGCCAGCATGCTAAAACATGAAAAATACTGGAGGTAACTCATTTGCTTCCAGGAACAAAGTGCTCCTGAAATTTTAAACTCTCACAGCTTGGACAGCATATTTATTGTTAGAAGCCACTACATTAAAAAATTGCTTTGTAGTTTTTGTTTTCTTCTTCCACATTAGCAGAAAGTTTAATTTTATTTTTATTTATACATACACGTCTCAACTTATGTGTTGAAGGTGTAAGGCAATGGCTTTGTTGCAATTGGTTACAGAAACGAGGATCATCGAAACAAGTGGCACCTGGTACAACATTTTGTTTGTGGTTTTATCTATTATATTTGAATCATGTTTAATTTTTTTTTCTATAGCAAAAAAGTCAAGATGAAAACCACAATGGTGTGATCAAAATCAATCATAAAAAAACAGAGCTTCCATCACATTGTCATGGCTGTTTTCTTGACTTTTTTTACCCTATCCTGCAGACACTCTTCTTTATTATGGCTGTGTAATGCAGGGGGCCTGGTATTTCCAGGAATATAACAGGACATTGCAAAATTAACTTCAGTCAAATGGACACAACTGAGAAAATGGAAGAAGTATGCACAAAAATAAGCCAAACGGCATGCAGGCTTTCTGGCCCCTAAATCTCCAGATGTTTCAGATCACAATGCCCATCATGCTTGGACTTGCACATCTGGAGATTATTGCATCCTGGGAGGCATTTATGGTTGATTCTGTTCCCAATGGGTGGGTAAGAAGTCAGTGAATGAAGCAGCCAAGTGGGCATATTCTGACACCCCCTTCTGGAATGTTTTTGAAAACTATCAAAATTATCATGTCTATTATTAATAAGCAATAGACCTTATCCTTCCAAAGAAATATTTTACTCCAAACAGCGAAAGCAAATTTAAATTAAGAAGTTGCTTCTAGTTTTTATAGCTAGGATACAGACATTCAAACTTTATTGCATAAGTTTGTCTTTCTGTATGTAGTAATTTTCCTGGGAAAGCAAACAATTCTGGTTCTTTCACCTCTGCAAAAATTATGCAATAAGAAAAAGAGAGAGCTGATTTCAGATTACAGCTCTGTACAAAATGACAGAAGGCTCATTTTAAGCAGTTAAGACTAGTCTTCAGTCCAGAAGACTTCAATTCCTACGATCCCTGGCTAATATGGGAACTACTATATATTCTAATCTTGCAGAAAAAAACCTAGTTGTACAAGGCTTAGTTGGATTTGTGGACTATATTTCAGAAATAATGGGTGCCTCTTCTTAGAACGGAAAGTAGGTCATACAGCTTGATGATCTGTTATATGCTGCATTACAGTGTTGCCAGTGGACACATTTAATTGTGTCTGTGTGTATAGACACATACACTTTCCAGATGAAATTGGGTGGGAGGGAGACTTGCCTCTTTCCATTATTGTCAAATCTAAAATAGGATTTTAAACAGAGGCATCATCACAATAAATTATATGAAGGCATATTTTTCATTCTTCCAGACAGAAGATTTCTAGTACTACAGTCAGAAGCTATTAGGGTTTCATTCATCTTTTCACCACTCAAGATTATTCTGTAGGAGAAAAATGATAGAGGAAGTGATGGGAAAGTTAGAAAAATGTTAGCACTGTGCTGACAACTGAAAATATTTACTAAAGCACAGTATGGTACTCATATCTCAAAAAGGAATACATGTTGAGGATATAGTAATTCAAGTGTTTATTAAATCATTGAAACAACAAACTTCAAAAACAGATGACTAATCAGCTAACAATTCTTCAACGAATACTTGCAATGTCAAATTTTCACACTGAAACAGATAAAATATGAATAAAGAGCATGTTGGAGCATGTGCAGAGTACTTTTAGCACAGTCTCAAACCTCAGTTTCCAGGCACATCTGAAGTACTGGGAAAAGTAATGAGAAATCCAGAGACTTTGTTCTAAACCAGTTTGCTAATTTTTCTGGGTTCACCCATCTTTACAGCTGATGTAGAGGTAGTTCTTGACTTACAACCATTCTTAGGACTAGAATTTCCATTGCTAAGCAAGGTTGTTGTTAAGTCTTGTTATGCACGATTTTACAAACTTTTTTGTCATGATTAAGTGAATTGAATTACTGCAGTTGTTAAGTGAATCACACATTTGTTATGCAAATCTGGCATCCCCCATTGACTTTCCTTATCAGATGCCATGTGGGAATGTCGACCCCAGGATGCTGCACCTGTTCTAAATACATACCGGTTGCTAAGTGCCTGAATTTTGATGACATGATTGGGAGATGCTGCAACTGTTGTAAGCGCGAGGACCAGTGGTACTGTTGTGTAACTTCAAACAGTCGCTAAACAAATGGTTATAAATTGCGGACTACATGAATGTTCATCATGATCTACTTCAAGTGTCTACTTAGACAATCAAATGGGGAGAAAGAAGCTACAAAAGGCAGCTTGAAATCTACTTGGGCTCAGAAACAATTTTCTAATGATTATTTCCCAGAAGTCCAGATCACAATAGCCACTAATATAACTCTTAAAGGAATATAGTACATACCTAACTTCATGGAAAATCGTACTTAAGATTACCAGGTCTAGCACCTCACCACTATCTTTCAGATGCTTCTGGATCGAGAGAATTAGCCAGCTATAAGCTGTTGCCCAGGGGACACACATTCTTCAGGGAGGCTCCTTCGCAATTGTGATGACATGCAGACAGCAACACATTTGTATACCTGTCCTTAATATCCTGATCAATGCACAGTTTAGGACCTCATGGCAGCATGACAGAACGAATGTTACTACTTTCTGGGCAAGGTCTGTTTAAATTGTACATACTTTGATCTTGTATTTTATATTTTATGTTGTATTTTATTTTATTTATGCCTTATTTTAATGGTGACACTTCTGACACTAATAAACAAATCAGATGTAGGATACAAAATTCAAGACCATCACTAAATGGTTCTCTGCTGCCACCCACTGGTCATACAGAATTTTGCAGTCCATTTAACATAGCCCTGATCAAACTGACAACTATTACTTGTCTTATAGACCATGCAGAGCATATATACCTTGCGTAACAGCTGCTGGAGAACAATGAGGAAGAGCTTTTGCCCTCAGATCCACATTTCTAGCATCCAAAATGCATCTGGGTAGCTGCTGAACCCTTGGCCTGATCCTGGCAATGCCTGCTTTTTAAGGACAGATTTATCTAACTGAAGCTCATCTGGGTTAGCGTCGTCTTTCTTAGGTGTGGCAAACAGGAAAGTTCCCAAAGGCTGACAAACTGCAGAGCTACATCAGTCTTTCTCTCCAGGATGCCAGCAGTAGCTGTGCCCCATTCACCCCACCAAAACTGAACCAAGCATTCCCATGCTAGGTAGCCTCCCTTAACTACATGTACCAGAAATCAATGTAGAATGTGGAAAGAGCACACAGTTAAAAGGCAGAGGGGCTTTCCTTAATACAAATCTTTACAACAAAAGTAAACTCCCAGGCTAAATGTATGCAAATGTAAACATGTGAAGCACTGGAAGATGGGGTAAGGAGGAAAATAAGGATACAAGATTTGGGCTGCACAATTGTTGACTACTTCATATGGCAGCAAAGAAATGGATAAAAAGTTGGCTCTTTCCTACCATCTAGTGGTAATTCAATTTTTGCAGCCAATATTTGGTAGCCCTAGGAAAGAAGGGAAGAAAAGTGACCCCCTTCTATCTTTGCCTCCCCCCTTCAATTCATCTTGATGAGGATTTGTTCAGAGAACAGTTTTTTCAGCTGGGCCACTTCAGCTGAAAGTGAGGCCAGCTGACATTGTAGGGAGCGGTTCTCTGCCTGGTACTCAGGTTCTTGAGGGCCCCCAGGGACTTCCGTTTCACAATTACTCTCAACTGCCAGGGTACCTGCAGAACACCCTGTGCTTGACTGCTCTTTCCGTGGCACCAGCCCCCTCCATGTTCCTCCTGGTGGAGAAGGTGGGCAATGTCCAGATTCTTCTCCAACTATCTCCTCTGACCCTACCGCCATTTTAAAGCGCAACTTGTGGGGAAGACCTTTGATGCTCTCCCCAGAGTCGTAACGGCCAACACGGCCTAGATCAGCTCCATCAGCTGAAGCATCGGGCACGAGGCAATGCCTCTCATACATAATTCCTTCCTCTGACCTGTCACGTTCCTCAAAAAAGACAGGACTTCCCAGGTTGGAGCTTCCTGGAGTGGAAAAGCCAGAGTCCTCAGAGCTGGTAGCTGGCTCTGGGTGGAAGGTGCAAGAGTAGCGGGGTAGTTCAGGAGCCACTGGGAAGTGCTGGGGTAGAGTGGCTGACCGATGGAGTTCACTGGCCAGTGTAAGTGCTGGTTGAGGAGCTTCTACTGGATCTCGGATCAAGCCAAAGCG
The DNA here is from genome assembly GCA_012654045.1 of Ptyas mucosa. NCBI lineage: Eukaryota > Metazoa > Chordata > Lepidosauria > Squamata > Colubridae > Ptyas > Ptyas mucosa. The sequence goes on along the minus strand of WNWU01000054.1, from coordinate 4,717,440 downwards.
AAACTTGAGGGCTAGGAGTTCTGCCTTCAGGCGGGCATTTTCCTCCAGCAGGGCCAAAACCCGTCCCTCCAGAGCTAAATCACTGACCCGCCGTTTCTCTCGAGAGCGTTTGGCTGCTTCGTTGTTCTTCTTCCTCTTGTCCCAGTAGCCATCATCCTTCTTCTCATCTGGGGTGAATTCACGCTTGCGCCGGGCCATGGCTGACGGCACACCTTGCTCTTTCTGCTGTGCCCCCAGGCTGCCAGCTGCCCTGAGCAGGGACTGGCTTAACAAGCTATTGACAGAGAGGAATGAAACAGTCTCCTCTGCAAAACAAGACACAGCAGTCTGGAGCTCACACACTGGCATAGAATTTGAAGGTGTTGATAGTGATTCTGATGGAGGCTGGGTTGGAGGTTCCTCCAAAGGCAGATCCATCTCCCCAAAGTCTGCAAGATGAGAAGAAAGAAAGCAAATCAGAGCATGTTACAGCTGGATTTCCTCAGTGTACCCACTTGGGGAGGGCTAGCAGGGTCAAAGAGAAGGACATGCATATACCCAACCTGCTCTTTGGTGGCCAAGTGGTTAGAGATCTCTATAATTCTGAATCTTGGGGATATGGACGCTCCCACAGCTTCAAGGCCTCAATCATAAGACCACTTAATAGAGGAGATTTAGAAAACCCTAACTATTTGTGGTTCTCTGGTGGCTGCTTTGATTAGGTTTGATATCACTACTCACTACAGAAAAGATGCAGTCCCATAACATACATTCCTATCAGCCACACTAAATTAACTGCACACAGAATCACAGCAAAATTCGAGGTTTCTAGAAGATTGCTGTCTCCACATATCTAGAAGGCAGAGAGACAGTCTTTAAAATGTTAACATTTATTAGTCATTCCTAAAATACTTTTAACTGCATATTCATTTATCCTCAGAATAGACATCTAATGAGATAACATACTATTTATGACTCATCAACAGATGGGCACTACCACCTCAGTTCCTACTATGCTGTCTCATGGGAAGGTTCGGGAGGGAGGCTCCTGGGAGGGATGAGAATGTCAATGTATGCCCAGGGTATATATTCCCACCCAAGGCATGAAGGTCACCCCAGCTATACAGGTAAAGCAGACACCTAAACTGAGTTGCAGTGATACAGGAAAAGGCTGGAGGCAAATGATCACTTCAGTGACCACAGAGAAAGCATCAATTCATGCTGTGTGGGAGAAGGCAATGGTCAACCACTCTTGCACTTTTACCAAGAAAACCATACAGACAGAAAATATTAAACATTTGATGGCACAGTGCTGAATAATGGACCCTTCAAGTCAGATGGCAGTTAACAGCTGAGGATTTTTGGAGTACTAATGGTACAGTATTTATGAAATTGACTAGATTAAAATCTTTGGGATATCTAATTGCTGATCTTGCCCTTCGGGAAAAGAAAATCCAAAGCTGCAAAAAACAGAATTACAGTAGGAACATGAAATGCAAGAAGCATTAACAGATGAAAACCAAAATATGAAATAAAATTACATATATTAACATGTTGAGCATCAGAGAATTGAAATGGGCCAGGATTAGACACTTTAATCTCAATAATAATTTCTGTGATTATTGGACAATAATCACACTGCTTATTACTTAGGATGTGAAAAACAATGAAGGGCTGGAGTTGCTTTTCTAGTTAGAAAGGGCACAGCAAGAACAGTACTTGGCTACAATATACTCAGTGACTGAATAATATTGATTAGATTTTTGTGAACAACTTTTTAATGTGACGATCATCTACATTTGTGTTCTTGATACAAATCTGTGATCACTGATACAAAAGAAGAGGAGGTTGATCAAGTTAAATTTGAAATTGACAAGACTGCTGGCAAGTTGTGCTGCTTGCGATTGGGAATTGGGGACTGGAATGGCAAGCTTGGAAGTATTAAGGAAAATGTAGTTGGACTCTATGTCTACTCCAATTAGTTCTTCATAACCAACACTGACTTCAAGCTGGATTGAAAGAAGATGGGTATAATTTTAAAATTGGAGCGAAACAGCCAAGAAATATATAACAAGTTGCTTTTGGTAGAGCAGCCATGAAGGCCTTGGAAAAGATATTCAGTTGCTATGATGTGTCTATACTGTATCTACGAAGATTAAAATAGTGCAAGTAATGGTATTCCTTGTGACCCTCTATGAAAGCAAAAGTTGAACTTTGAAGAAGTAGGATAACTCTCTAAAACCATTTCTCAGAGTAATTGACTCCCGTGTTTCCCCGAAAATAAGACCCTGTCTTATATTTTTTTGAACCCTGAAATAAGTGCTTGGCCTTATTGCCATGCGCTCAAAAGCCTGATTGGGCTTATTATCAGGGAATGTCTTATTTTGAGGGAAACAGGTAGCAATGCATACACTTGCCTTAAATACTTACATTTTATTTTGTTATAAATTCAAATAATTTTATCTTCTACAATATACACCAGTGATGGCTAACCTTTTTGTTGTCATGCGCCGAAAGCGCCCGCACCCATAATGCAATGTGCACGCCCCGTGGTCCCCGCCCCCCACATGCAACCCCCACACTCCCCCCGTGCATGTGTACGCGACCCCCATGCCCTGTTTTGGGCCTAGCAGGCCGCCCTGCAGCCTCCTGGGAGCAAAAATGGCCTATGGGGGAGCTGCGCCACAACCCACCCACCCCATTTTGGGCCTAGACCTCCCTGCGGCCTCCTGGGAGCAAAATTGGGCTGTGGGGGGTGGGGTGCCACACACCCCTGCGCCCTGTTTTGGGCTTAGTTATAACCCATAATGCAATGCACGCGACCCCCCTGTACACACCCTGCCCACCCACACATGTGCATGCGACCCCCCCCTGCGCTCCCTCCACCCCCCACACATGCGCACTTCTCCCACATTTGTCCTATGCATGCATGGCAGAAACCCAAAAATCAGCTGACAGGCGGGAGGTGCGCACACATGCACGGTGGAGCCAAGCTGGGGCAACGGCTCGTGTGCCCGCAGAGAGAGCTCTGTGTGCCACCTGTGGCACACATGCCATAGGTTCACCATCACAGATTTACACTATGCAAAATACATTTGATTGGCTGAAGGCTACCTACTGACAATGTGATTTTTTTTAAACTATCCATGGTGGGGATTTTTTTTTTTAAAAAAAGAAAGGATTCTTCAATAAGAAACAAAAACAAAATTCATATAATAGCTGTAATACAATTATTGTGCAGCATCACATTAAAGCTATGATCAGATAAATATAATTTAATTCATGAATAAAGGATGGGTTCTTCAGCACTGCACACCACAGTGGCACTTGAGGTATATATAAATCACACTAGAAAAATAAGTGACCAAAAAAAGGAACAATGTCACTATGGATTCTACTGTTTACAATCAGCCCGGGTTCCAACAGCAAATAGAAATGTTTATCTTCAGCCCTTCTCCTGGCTTTTAGAAAAGTGTGAAAGAGTTTTTTCCCTTATTCTGCATTCCAGGCTCTGTCGTAACTAGGACATGCTACCACCTCTCCCACCCACGGCTCCCCTATTACCCAGTTCATCTGGAACATCCTGGCCAAGAACAGGACTAGACATGCTATCCTATCAAAGGAGCCTGGGCAAAAATTCAATTCAGTTAACAAAATCACCAGAAAAGCCGCAACTTTGCCCTCCCATTGCCATCCCTAACATTATTTACTTCTCTCATGGGCTGTTTCACTTGGCAGAGTTGAAATACTTAACCACAAGACCTTGAACTGGCAGATCTACAGAGCTTACATTTATAGCTATGATGGGTTGCAAGATGCTCCACATATAGCTATCCATGCAAGTGATTTATAGCTTCATTCAATGATTGCTATGGTGATTACATGCTAATGCAGACAAATCTGCAATGGCTAGATGATGCTATAAATTGTAAGCCAAAGGAGGAGGGGGGTCTTCGTCACAGCTGAATTACAGTAATATTTACCAGTTCTTTTACTGAAAAAGTACTATCACAAACAGAAAAACCACTGCTGCCACTGGCTACCTCTAGTCTGCTTCAGGAAGGTTTGCAACTCATGGATTCCCCAGCATTGTTCTCATACTGAGGGGGGTCAGTTTAGGGACCAGGTGAGTACTGGGAGAGAGCCATATATGCAAGAATTGGACTGCCCAATTCTGCTCAGAGCAGAATGGCCTTAGAAAACAGCACCCGCGTCTCAAAGCAGAAGGGCCTGCATTAACTTAAGGAAGACAGTACAGTAACCTGATCCCATTTCCTCAAGGCAAATTTATTGTGACTCCAAGCAAATACTTGAAGTAGTTTTCACCCACAGCCAAAATACATCTGGTCTGCTTAGAAAGGGAAATGCTACTTTAAAACCAGAGCAGCCAAAAACAAATTTGACCTGCCTTAAGTATGAGTTTGGAATGAGATGAAGGTGACATCATGAGGAAATAGTAATTGGTGGGGCACATTTGGGTCATGGTTGGGTGCAAGAGGGAAAAGGCCTAATGAGTACATGATAGAAGGAGAACTTCATATTCCTCTTGTGAACATTGATTCTTCATGAACTGTTTGTTTGACTTATACTTACCTCACCCCAGTGGAATCTGGGTCATAGGCAGCAATTTCTGCAGGGTATGGCTGAGACCAGTAACCTGACTAGATGAAAATCTGTTAAGAGAGGCATTTTTGAGCCTTAGGGAGGAAAAAAGGGGGGAGCCTTCATTTTCAGGTTACCTGAGTTGTGACTCTTGAAGCAATGTTTTAAGATAGCTATGTCTTCTTCTGAAAACATATATTGCAGAGCCAACAATATGTTCAGCTCTAAAAGGATGACCTATCTATCATTTGGGAAAACAAGGAATATGAAGTACTTCTACTGGATTACCCAAAGATCTTTTCTAACATCTGCTCTAACAGCATCTATAACCATAGCAGCAGAATGGATTCTGCACATGCTCTGTACTTAAAAGAGTCAAGTTCTGCACTAGGTCCAATGTTTCAGAATAATTTCAGAGAAATACAACATACTTCTGACTCCTCCAATGTAGATCTTCCATTGAGAACAAATGAAGTGGCTACAGAGTGTTGGCTTCCAATAGAGGTTTGAGTAGGTAGAACTGCATCTAGGTAAGTGAAGAGAACTCCACAAAAAATATATGTTTTTGATCAATCCAGGGGATTTTATATGCACAACACTACAGCATTAAACCATACACTGTTTCTGTAGTATTTCTTAACATTTACATGCTTATCACCACTTGTGGGTATTGTACAAGAACAACTGTATTAGTTTATGATGACCAAAAAAATAATAATCAGAAGCCTGGTAGTACCTTTTTTGACTTACAGTTCACTTCATCAGATACTTAGAGTGGTTAGAGCGCTAGGCTAATGTAGGATTTTAAAGTGGATGTGAATTAGGAACTTCTCACTTGATTCATCAAAAAATTTCAGGCAATCTTCAGAAGGTTTCAACAAACACAATGGGTTGTTAACATATTAAAATTATTAACTGATAATTAATAATCTTGTAATCTATGTGACATGTAATTTGCAGATTTTTGTGCAAAATAATTTGCCTTTCCTCCCCCTTCCTGGCTTTATATCATCACTTGGGCAGTTTGTTGTGTCACAATATTCCACACACATGTGCATATCAAAGTACTATATAAGCATACTATATAAGCATATCAACATTCATATTATTAAAATAATTTGACATTGTTTAAATCATATACTTCATCCCTTAATTTTTTTAAAAAAAGAAGTAAATAACCAAGTAAGCTCAAACTTGTTCACAGCCAGTTTATCTTCCAATTCTACAAAATACTCTTATTCCAAGTGACAGATGGGAGAAAACTTTGCTTAGCCATTCAAAAGTCCAAGGGAAGCATGTTCTGCACATGCTCAGAGGCATGCCCCGTCCCTAATAAGATAGGGGACTCCAAGCTTTGAATGGAGAGAGATCCAGAAATGCATGTTCAGGTCGGGAGCTGGGGAGTGGGGAAGATGGTGCTTCTCTTTCTTTGTTCCCTCGGCAGATCAGTGAGGAGAAACCCGAAGGAGCGGGCAGGCCTTATGGTGAAAGGGGGAGGGGTGTTTTCCCTTGCGTTCTCCCTAGAGCTAGTAACGGGTTAGTGGGCGCTTCCGTATAAGGCAGGGAGGCGGCGAAGGGACACCGGGGGGAAAAGAGGGCGGCGGGTGGACAGAATGAAATGGGGCAAAGAGGAAGGAGGAGATCACAAACATACGAACAAAGGAGCAGAGCAACGCCGCTCGCTCCTGGGAAAGTCTTCTCTGTAATTAAGCGCAGGGAGGGATTTGTTGACCCAGTTCTCAACAGGAGCGACCTATATCCTGCACGATCTCCTTACACGAACGTGTAATTGTTCGTAACTACGGGTCCTTCGAGTAACCGAGAGACGGAGTAGAACCCTCCCCTCCCAAGGCCGAGATTCTCTGGAGCAGGAAGAGCTGGGATCGAACAGGAGAGCGACAGACAAGTCTAACGCATCACTTTGCGGTACCCTAATGGACGCGATATTTGAAACTAATACACCACCACCCCCAATACAAACTTGTAAGCAAAATAGAAACCACGAGACTTTTGGTTCAATCAACCTGCTTTTGGCCCCCGAGAGAAGCCCACCCAAAGGCTTCTGCGGCCAGGCCCGCGTCTCCCTTCCGCCCCGGCGGCGTCACCTCGCTTGGCTGGAGGACGTCCGCTCCGCAGTCTGGACAAGAGGGGCCGTAGCGACAATTCGTATCTGCCATAGGCGCCTCCCCAGCGCATCAGAGACGCCCTCGCCGAACTGAGTTCAGCCGAGGACGCCGCCTTACCCGAGTTAACTCCGGCAGCCGGCCAGAGGGAAAAAAGCGCGAGGAGGAGCAGAGCCGCCGACCCAGGCCAGCGGCGCAGCTAATATTTCACCCCGGGCTCTCTTACCGCCTCCGGCTGCCCTGAAGGAACCTTTCGCTCCGTCCCGTCGGCCGACTTCAACCGCTTCGGTTTTTGCTAGAGCCCCAGGAGGACAACAGGCGCGCGCAGTCCACAAACACATCAAGAAGCAGGTGCCTCCTCCAGCTGGAGAATCTGAGGACTATCCTCTTTCAAAGCATCCAGTTCGGGTTCCCCCCCTCCCTTCCCCGTTCACAGGGGTCAAAGGATCTTTATTTAGCATGCTATTTGGTTTTTAAAACACCACCACAACGGAGCAGAAACCCTCAGGAATGTATAGGAACTATCTGGTGATCCATGAACTACTGTATTGCAAGCCCCCTACACCTTCTGCCCCTCCTTGCTTCACAAGTCTGTGTCTGTATTTATATTGGAATTCTTGCTCCTCTAATGTTCAAAGCTTTATTATGGCCTTAGATACTATATTGCTGCAAAGAAGGATAACGTATTTTAAAAATCAGTAAAAGTTTGTCAAAAATATAAGAAAGGAGGACGCAGTCTGGAGTGGCTGATTATGTGTCATTGAGTCATTTTCAGGTCTATGGCAATTCTCAGTCATCCAGGTCACGGTTGTCCCAAAGGTGTTTTTTTCAAGAGACAACTGAACTTCCTGGTTTTTCTTTGAAGACGTTTCACTTCTCGTCTAAGAAGCTTTTTCAGTTCTGACTGGATAGTGGGGAATGGAAGGATTTATATTTCTTACAGACAGCTGATCATTTGCATCCTTTTAGAGAGTCATTGACACACTTGGAGGTTTATGTGTCCTCAGGATCACCTGAATAGTGCAAATGTAGTCAACAAAGTATGTGTGGGCATACCATAGATTGAAGATATGTCTTCCTCTATGCATATTTCAGCCCTGTAATGGAAACTCTCTTACAACCACAATTTTAACTTCCATCATTAAGTGATGCAGTTAAAATCGAGTTACACATAATTTTATGTCTTTTGCTGCAGTTGTTAAGCGAATAACACAGTTGCTAAGCACCTGAATTGTGATCATATGATCAGGGGGATACTGTGGCAGTTGTTGTCCACGCAAGGACCAGTCATAAGTCACTTATTTTTAACATTGTAACTTCAAATGGTTGCTATATGAATGGTTGTAAGTTAAGGACTACCTATAGCTCCTATACAATTCATTGGACTTATCTCCAAATGTACATGTACTCATAATGTTTTACTGATACTGTATAGAACTAGTTTCTGAAATGCAATTAAGGGAGTTGAATAGCATAAACTCTAAGGTCGAGCTGGCAGCCCATGGACCGGATATGGCCCACGCAGGTCACGCTCACCCCAGTTCCATAAAGGCAAAAAACATCACAATATGTCACGATCTGGCGATGTGATCAAGTTTGGCACCCCTGCTCTAAGTGATGTATAACTTAGCATCACTAAGTAACTTGCATTCATCTTTTGGAATAGGAATCAAATGAACCCAAATGAAACCAAGTAATGAAATACTGGCAGGTATCCAAAGACTATAATTCTTGAGATACTTTCTGTGATTTTATTTTGAATTGAATTAGCCCTTGAGAGACTCGCATGTAAAAATTAAAAATGCATTCCTATGTGTATTTTAGTAATTCTAAGTAGAATTGCACAATGTTTTAGTTGCCTTCCCTAATGGTGAGCAAAGAATGCATAATACTTGGGGTGTCAATTTAATTGAATATTGAGATTAATTTGGAATCACTGAAAATACATTTAAGCATTTTAAAAAATCCAACATTATGGCTACTATTACTATTATTATATTTTCTGAAAAATTAAGTGCATCAAGACTTGATCCTGTAGGTATGGATGTAATCAACCAGCTTTCCACTAATTCTCTTCTGTGTATCTACTTTCCCACCATCAGTCCTTTTGTATTCTTCCATCCCCCTCTTCCACTCTGTGGTTTCTGGCAGCTTCCTACTAGGTAATAATTTACTCGCACCTTCTAGGAAACTAATACTGATGGGAGCAAAGTGAAATGAAAGAGGCAAACAAAATGGAACAAGTATGGGATGTATGTGTGTTAAAATGACATTTATGGTATCTGGTCCATAATGCATTGCAGAAATCTTACATGACTGAATCTTTTTCTTTAATCTCTTTGTTGAACTATGCTGTAAATTTCAGTTACACCTTTGTTCATTTGTTGCCCAGCAGGTTCTTTGCCTCAGTTTAATTGGTTTTATTTACTAAATTCTTTTCCTTTAAAATATGAGAAGCCAGCCCACTGCAGAGCAAAGCACCAGTGTAGATTATTTTCGATAATGCTACTGGGCTTTACATGAATCCCACACAGATATTAGCAATTAAACTTTATAAATGTCTGCAGTTCGGAAATGGATGTTTGGTCTGGAAACATGTCCACCTGAGAAGGGTACCCTGTAATAATGGATAGCATCATCAGGTGGTTAGAGGGTGTGATGTGGTGTAGCATACTGGGGAATCCAGTTCTCTACTTATGCTTTTTATGAAATCAGTATCTTAAAATATTTTACATAGCAGCCTTATAGTGAATGTGCAACTCCATCTATGGCAGCCATTTTTAGAGAGCACCATAATAGACTCTCCAGATTGTAAAGTTGGCCAGTGACTCAAAAAACTTTCTTATCCTTGTTTTAGTTTACATATCTTGTCTGCTTGGGGAATGGTGGTAATCCATTTGTGGGGGCTAGAGGTTGGAGGAGCTTCTATTGTGAATTCATTCAACTCAGATGGGATATAGCATGGTACCGTCACACTAGCTTGCACATAACACAGGGTGTCAAACAAGGCCCATGGGCTGGATCTGGCCTGCAGGGTGTTTAAATCTGGCCCGCAGGGCCACCCTGGAAAGAGTGAATGACTGGCCCACGGTGCCTCTGCCAGCAAAAACAGAGCTTGGGAGGGCCGCAGCTCCATTATCAACTACAAGTCTCTCCTGCAGCCCTCTGCCAGTAATAATGTTTTCATTTTCATTGGCAGAGTGCTCAGGCCATCACAGTGACATTAAGCTGGGCACTCTCCCCCGCCTCCCCCCCCCCAAGGCCAAACACAACCCTGATGTGGCCCTCAATGAAATGAGTTTGACATCCCTGACATAACACATTCAGTCCAGGCAATGCCATCATCTGTTTGCAACTCTCACTTTGTTTTTGTTGCTTTTTCAGTGCACTACATCTGTTAAGCACTGGAGGTAAGATTGGGTTTTTGTTTATTCCTGCTTTGGATTGTTCAGAGCCACCTAGGATCATTGTTTGAGATAGACAACCATATAAAATAAATAAGTAAATGAAATGGAGTAGCTAGTTTTACAATATCTTTTGATTTGTAGTGCTGGAAATTGTTCGAAAGCAGTATCTGAATGTGAAATACACTGGAACCTTGAAAATGTTTTCTATCATGCAGTATTACAGCATGAGTCCAACCTGTGAGTCCATATAACCCAAAAGAGAACACAAAGAATAGAGTTACAGATATGAGGTGTACAGTAAATGCCTTATATCCTCAGTATCTCAGCACGCTCAAGATTATATTTGTTTTGGCAGTGCAGTTCCAATGAAACCAAGATTTTGATTCTAGCTTAATCCTCTTCTAGTTACATAAGCACTGATCCAGGATGTTATAAACTTTTTTTGCCAGGTGGAAGGTACTTCAAACAGATGGGCAAACTGCCATAGCATTGTGCAGGTGCACTCAATGTAATCCACCTCTTTCCCAACCTCTTTCTTGCAAACACACTCCATAGATTACACAAGCACTCATTACTGTTATGTAAGGGACTGGCATCAAACCAGCATATCTTGTACTATATCTCAGATCATTTGATAACAGCTGGGAAACATCAATAAACAAAACATAGATGGTGATGTAGGGAGAAAACAGAAAGAAATTATTATTACCCAGGAAGAACATATGCAAAGGTGCCATGCTATCAGGGTGGATACATGCGGTATGCTTAATAACCCTTGGTTCCTTTCGCTCTTATCTGACTTGTGAATGGGTAACTGAAATTCACTCTAAAAAGTTGTGGTGAATTTCCAAATGTGATGACTCTATTCAAAGAAAGAATTATGAATATGAAACAAAGAACAATGTAATTCTGAAGAGGTCCTTTATATTAATTAGGGAGAATCCTGCTTTTGAATTAAAGTATGGAGCCAAGCACAATGCTGTGAATAGCTGGTTGCGACAAGGGCAGCCTGAAAGATACGGAAAGGCAACCTAGTTATTATGAGCAGATCCATCTGATTTCCTTTTTCTTTTTTGTGGTTGCGCCACACTCCATTGAAATGCACAAAAAGCACCCTCCAAAACAGTGAGAAAGCTAGAGTGTTTTTTTCTGCTCAAAATGTCTTATGCCACTCTAGGAAAGAGAAAAAGTAGAAAGGATGAAGGATGAAGAATGATAGGTTGTTTAAATATAAGAAAAGACAAGCAAGGAGGATGAACATGTGTGTATAGTGGGCTGGGAGGTCACAGCAGTGCATTCATTTTATAACATGCATCAGCATAGAACTTAATGTTCTCAGGTGGTTATTTATAGTGTTTGCTACTTCTTACTGCCTGTCCTCACTCTCTGCACTAGGATTAGGTGCTCAAAGCCAAGCCAACTGGGGAGGGAGGGATTGCTGGATTATCCGGCAGGCCTGGAAAGGGGATAGAATGCAGTGCTGTGCAAAATACTGAAGATACACGAATCTCACTGTTTTATAGACCAATGCTCTTTGTGTAACAGGAAAGCAAGCCAAACTAGATCTTTAGTGAGAGGGGCATGGCCTAGTAGTGATTCTAATGGTTAGGTTTCTTTTGTATAACTGTAGCTTTCCCCTTGTAGCTTTCCCTTTTGCTTATGCACTGTAAAAAGAAAGGAGCTTCATTTTAAGAAATGCAAAGCAGGAAAATATGCGCATTATTTGTTTATCCTTCCAAAGTTCTCCCAATCTTAGACAAAATGAAATTTGAATACCACAGGAATCAAGTCCCAAATGCAATACTTATTACATAAGAAATAATATAGATGTACTGTATTTAAGGAACCATACTGTAGATTGAAAGACCCACTGAGAGAATTTGTTTTAGAATAAAAGCTACAAAGTGTAGCTAGATGGCCTATATCAGAGATTTCTTCAGTATCTTATTTAGTATTATTATGTTTGACAATTACATTTATTTGCTGCTCATCACTCAGTGGGGCTACTCTGGGCAGCTTACACAAGCAGAATGTAAAATTATAAAAAATGTAAATAAAACTACTGTAAAACACTGAAATAATATAAGTATAGCAATATGAATTAAAAGATGGGCAGGGAGGCAGCAGAATAAGCAAGGGGGGAGGTGAGGTCTGCTATTAATCTAATAGCCATCTCCAGTATGGTGCTCCCCTGTTGGGTCCCTAGGCTAATGGGCAGGGCCAGCTCTTATGAAGGAATGGGAAGATGGAAACAAAACTCATCCTTGGGGGCAGGATGTTCCAGAAGACTGGTGCTAAGGCAGAGAAGACTTCTCCTTGATCCCGCCAGCCAGAGTTCCTTGACAGATGGGATACACAGCAGGCCTCTTCTGCTAGCACTAGCAGGATGGGCCTCTCCTAGTAGGATGAGATGGTTCATCAAGTAATCTGGACTCATGCCATGGTGGGCTTTAAAGGTCCTAACCAACACCTTGACCCTTAAACTGACTTGGAAGCAAACCAGCAGCCAGTGCAGCTCCTAGCATACCGGTGGAACATGGGCCATTTTAGGGGCCCCAAAGACTGCTCACGCTGCCACACACTGCACTAGCTCAAGCTTCTGAATGCATTTCAGGGGTAGCCCTATGTAGAGCACAGTACAGTAGTCCAGACGAAAGATGACTGAGCGCAGGGAGTCCTGATCCAGGAAAGGCCACAGCTGGTGCACAAACCGATGTTGGGCAAAAGACTCTCCTAGCCATGCTCACCACATGCTCTTTGAGCAGGAGTATGCAACCCTTTTCCTGATCATTATTTCAACAGGCAATTTGCTAGTTAAGAGGTTTGTCCTTCTGTATTTTAGTGTGGACGTGCTAATTTATGATAGTGGTGTCTATGATAGATAACTATCAAGAGTATTTGTCAAAACATATTGTGAAATAATATAAAACTACTTGATTTAATTGGTTATTTTCATTACATACATCTTTTATAATGCTAAATTGGAAATAAATTTATCATATTAGTGTTCGTAATGTTTTATCAAGGACCACATAATGCCATTATGTCATACTTGGAAACTGATTAGGAGTCTGTTGCTAACTGTAAATTGCAATAGTCTAAGTGTGGTCCATAATATAGAGAGAACCAAAGCTCTAGAGTTGAAATTTGTTCATATGCTAAAGACGTGTTAGAGAAAAAAATAAATTAAAAAAAAACTTAGTATAACAGATATCAATTAATACAACATTTGATTAGGAGATTGAAATACATGTGTTTGGTATTTCTAGGAATATTTCTGGCTTTGTCTAAAGCCAGAGAAAGAAACAGTAGCATGGCTATATCCTGCTTTCGGTACTTTTCATAAATTGAGGCCTATATACAACATCTCTTTATGTTGCAGGTATATATATAAATTTGTTTATTTTAACCATGCTTTGACATTTCCATCTTCCTTCCTTTCCTCTTCGTCCTTTCCTATTTACTCATCTGGCATTCCAAATCATAATCTTCCACATGCCTTACTATAGTCATCAATTGATGGCCTCATAGTTATTGATTTGCATCATCTAATATGATCGATCAAAGTTTTCACATAGCATTTTTAAGTAAGATAGAGAAAATAGACTTGTTTCCATACCCTACGCTATGGAGAACTAATCAGTTTGGGCATTCTGGTGGCAGTATGTCACAGATGCAATCAATGCCTAATTGTACTGTAGGAAGTTAGCACCCACCTTTCTCCTAGAAGAATGAAATATTTTAGGAAATATTAAAAAGGCAGAATATTATATTTTCCCTAAAGGAGAAACATGTTTCTAAAGACCTAAACTCGGAGCCTCAGCTCTTTGCCCCCCCCAGCAGATACTTTGGTGCCAATCTATCTACAAGACAAAAGGCTGGGCCAATTTATCTACAAAACAAAAGACCTTCACCCTCAGGACATAATAGAATTATCCCTCTACCCATCTCACCACATAGCACCTGGGAAGATTGCATCACGCAGCAAGGTTCAACCAAACCTGGGACTCAAGACAGCTTACAAAGTTACCCCTGCATGGTCCCATGGGAGTCTGACAACCAATCAGAATACATGCCCTTGCCACAGGAACAGGAAGCACGTCAAAGCCCAAGAGAGGGTATAAACAGCGGTGAAATCCACTTACCTTCACTACTGGTTCAGGAATGGTAGTGTGCACGCGTGCATGCTACGCTCGTGCCTCTTCTGCACATGCACAGAGGGTCAAAAATGGGACGTAATGATGTCCGGCGGGTGGGCAGACCCTCTCGTTGCTGGCGCTACTGGTTTGCGCGAGCTGGATAGTTCCGGCTGGATTTCACTGCTGAGTATAAATCTCTCTCTCTCTCACCCATGTGCTCAATTGCCCAGGACCTCAAACCACGTGGTCCTGTCCACCATTAAACCATCTTTCCAAACAGCCTCCATGTTTCCAGTGTCTTTCTCCCCACTTGGAACTGAATCCAGATGGACATTTCTTCCAGCAGTACCTTAAGCATCCTCATGCTATTCTGTGCAATTCAGAATCTGAAACTACTTTGTAGACAAATACAGACTGCTTACTCCTACCAAGTAGGAGGCACGCGCAGATTGTTGAGACACCCTTAGAATATGCTTTTAATATACCATATGAATAAGGCGATTGACGTATTGCCTAGAAAGTTTATTCCACCCTACGGTTACAGCATCAAAAGTATACGTCACTAAAAGTGCTAATGTTTGCCATTCCCTCCACGATTTATGGGAGCTGTACACGTGGCACTCCTCTTCCATTACTTTGGCTCTACTGGCTCTTGAGAAATACTCTCCTTTCTGAGAACAGGCCGGAGCACCCATTTTGCAATGTTGCCATGGCAACGGGGATCGAGTCAGATTGGCGCGAGGGTACGATTTCTCTCCGTCTCCGATCTACGTTGCTCTACTTACCATACCTGTGAGGAAAAAAATCCTTCGTACTTTACACTGATTTGAAAACGGGTAGGGTTGAAGATGGGAATCCCGCTCAATTCTAGCTCGGACAGATCGAGCGTTTCGGAAGTCTATGCGAGGCACTCTTACTCTGACCTTTTCCTATATCTATCTTTTACGGCCACAACCAACCCAGTCTTGTCTCGGAGCTAACGGAGGCTCAGTCCACGTGGTCCGGCGGGGCGGGCCACAAGCAGGTCCTGGATGTGATTGGTTGCGCGCTGTCCCCTCCCACTTTCTCTCAGAGCCCTTCAGTGAAGAGACCAAAAGTGATTTGAGCCCGCGTGGGTGCCTGGGTGCCTAACCCTTTCCCACAATGGCGCCTAACGGCGATTTAATGGGGGCCGCCGAAGATGTTGCTGATCAGGTGAGAACCTTCCTCCCCTCCCGAGTTTGAATGGTCTGGCCTGACGTACTCCTTCCGAGAAGGAGCCAGTGAGGGGAGCCGTACCATCTTTCCTCTCGGGAGTAGGAGGGAGTGGCGCATCACGCCCATTCCGCTGACCCTCCCTCCCCATCGCTTCTTGCCCGCCTCGAAAAGTGACGGGCCGCGGTGTACCCATGCTTGCCGGCAGCGGGGATGGAAGCGGTGGCGACGCTTTCTGTGCGTAGGCTAACATAACTGGGCTGCTTCTCTCATGAGACGAGGCGCGATCTTGGCCATTGAGGCGCGAATCCCTCATGGAGAGTTCCATCCTTTTAAGCAGAGGTCTTCAAACTTGGCCGCTTTAAGACTTGTGGACTTCAACTCCCAGAATTCTCCAGCCAGCTATGCTGGCTGGAGAATTCTGGGAGTTGAAGTCCACAAGTCTTAAAGCGGCCAAGTTTGAAGACCTCTGCTTTTAAGTCTCCTGCCCCTTTTTTCGGGAGGAGGAAGGGTGAACTTTCCCCGCACAGCTCTTATCCGCCTCCTCCCTGGAGCCCATAGCTCATTAATTTCTCAGTGAGGCAGACGTAGGTTTGGAGCTTCTGGGTCACTTATCAGAAAGGCTGAGAACCAAGTTCACCCGTTCACAGGATCGAGTCCCACTAAATGCTCTGCCGCGTTCGAGCTCCACCGACTTTCCTTCCGGGTGTAATTTTAAGGAGCTGGTTCTCACCTTTAAAGCCCTGCAGAGCACGCCTCGCTTATTTACTCTCTTTGAGGGCATATATGGTCATCCCGCCAGATCAGATAGGACAGGTGCGTTTACTTTTATTTGTATCCAAACTTTATTAATTTTTCAAGTAACTCAAAGCGATAAACACACATTCCTCCTCCACAACAACATCCTTGTAAGGTGGGTTGGGCTGAGTTGACTGGCCCGAAGTCACCCAGCTCACTTTCATGGCTAAGGCAGGACTGGAACTCGCTGTCTCCAGGTCCCTTTCCCTGAAATCTTGCCATATAGTGGGACCTCAGAAGCATGCATGCCTTTTCTGTAGTCCTTACCTTACAGATCACCCTCCCTTCATGATTCAGCAGGCCCCACCATTTTAGCCTTCCTGGAGCCCATCAAGACCTGGCTTTTTACCCAGGCCCTGGGATAGAATGAGGGTATCTACAGCTGATTGTGGGGCACCTCAAGGGGGTGACTGAGGCGTTTGGGTTTTTGTTTTTTTGATTTTATGGTTTATGATTTTGTGGTTATTGGGTTTTATTGTTGTGAGCGACTAAGGTGACTAGCCATACAAATCTTTCAAAGAAAAATAGAATTATTCCAAAATGAGATTTTAAAGTGTGTGAGGCACATTATCTTGGTTCCCCAACGACTGCAGTGTAAGGCAGAACATTGATAGAGTCTGGTGCAAAGTCTGGTGTTTGAAAAAAAATGCTGCCTTCCCAAAGGCTTGTGCATTCCCTAAATGTGCAACAGAAGTGAGACTTTTTGGCTTGCATCTCATCCAGCTCTGCTAGCCAGCTGTTATGGTGACTCCTTGTCAGCTCTTGTGGTCTAGCCTATGCATTTGCCCTCTTTTGAGAGAGAAGCTGAGATTTTGCAAGGCATGCACTCAATGCCTTATTTAGGCATTTTGTTTCAAATGGTTATGAAATTCAGTGCTGAAACTAACTGATGCTGTCAAAGAGTTTCAGTCTGGTGCTCAGAAAACTGGTTTTGTGACACTTAAGAACTACCGACCATCTTAAGTTAAAGCAATATATCTTCATATTGTTCATTCTGACTTTTATCTTTTTTCATGGCCTTCATGATACGTGTGAGAGCCATTTTGGTGTAATGGCTATGACATCAGGCTAGATACAGGGAGATTGTGAATTCTAGTCTTGCGTTGGGCACAAAGCCAGCTGGGTGACCTTGGACCAGTCACACACTTTCAGCTCTGGGAAAAAGGCAGTGGCAAACCAAAAGCTTGCCAACTGCAAGGACTAGTCTAAGCAATCACCAAGAATAACACTGACTTTAAAATCCACATGTGCATAGATATATATGTTATGAGTGTATCAAAGGAGCTGCCGCCACCAGATTGAGTTCAAGCTGCATCAGGATCATTTATCCATGTCTTCTGCATTTAGGCAATACTAAACTCATCTGTGCAGAAGTAATTCCATATACCACAATTGCAGGTTATTTCATAAATCTAATTTACACTCTGTGCTCAGTATAAGCACCCACTGTGCTTTTCCATGCTTTAATTACAGTGGGCATGGGAAGGTAAATTGCACGTGTAAGCATAGACTGGGATGCTTATTTACATCAATGATTATGAATATGGAACCACATAAGGTGGTTTCAATTCTTCCAGATGAATCTGCAACTAAAGAATGTGATACTAATGTTTATATAAATCTGTCTGCTTTAAATTAGATATGTCAATCTACTCTCAGTAGATTTTTTTAAAGATAGCATTAAAAGTATCTTTATAGATATAATGGAAGAGTTGTTCTCTTAATCTCTGGGGTGAACTTAGCTTGGAAGACAGATTCATTTACTCAGCAGCATGAACAAAGCATGCTATGTCCTGCCTTGGAGTCTTCTGGCAATCAGCACATTTTGAATATGAACAATTACAAGTTTCCTATGTTATTTTAAAACATATAATATAGGTCTTTCTTAAAAAAATAAGCATGCACAATATTTATACGAGACTAGTATATAAGTACAGTACAGGTATTCCTCAACCTATAGCCAGTTGCTTAGTGACCACCCAAATTACAAGAGACCAAAAAGTATTTACAATCCAGATTTGAATATCCCACTCCCATGGTCACCTGATTGCCCTTTGGGTGATTGGCAACTGGCCTGCGTCTACTATATGCCTGTTAGCGGCATCCCATGGTTACACAACCAAAATTTAGGTTTTTGGGGGTTTTTTGCCAGAAACTGGTGTTTACTTCTGATTTCCCATTGCAGACAATGGGTTCGCTTAATGACCACCTAAAAAAAATTATGAAATCGGATTGGATACATGACCTGCTTAATGTTCGGCCTGACTTATGACCATAATTCTGGGCTCAATTATGGTTGTAAATTGAAGACCACCTTTGATCTAAGTGCCCATGATCCATACTGATACTCCATTCTGTGTCTCAATTGACTGATGCATAGATTTATATTTTTTCTAAATAATGGATGCTAATGGGTCCTAGCTCTATTATTATTACATATATTTTGGTCAATTCAAGATGGGGAACATACCTGCCTTCTATTTTCCCCATAACAATTCTATGGCCTAAAGTACTCAGCAGACTCTGGTCTAGAACTCACCATCTCCTGGTTTCTAGGCCAGCACCTTAAGCATCACAATAAAATGGCTCTAGATATGATAATTTCATATCTGAGAAGTCTAGTAATGTTGATTTACATATTTAATTTTATCTAATTGGAATGTTAGTTTAAATGTCATGTTAAAAAAAAGCCCAAAACAGATACCGTATATACTCGAGTATAAGCCGACCCGAATATAAGCCGACCCCCCCAATTTCACCCCCAAAACTGGGAAAACTCATTGACTCGAATATAAGCCGGGGATGGGAAATGCAGCGGCTACTGGTAAATTTCAAAATAAAAAAAGACTGGTCAAAAGTGCGAGGACCTGTCAGAAATCACTTTTTTCAGCCCTCTGGGTAGTCCTTTTGTGCATATGGACTACTCAGAGGGCTGAAAAAGTAATTTTTGACTGGTCCTCGCACTTGTGACCGGTCCTCGAACTTACGACTGTCCTCACATTTTACGTTTTTGCCCTATCTTGTCACCATGGTGAAGAGAAGCAGTTGTGAAATGAGTGACATGGTTTTAAGAATGCTGCATGGGCATAAATGTGAGGATGGTCATAAATGTGAGGACCAGTCAGAAGTGTGAGGACCTGTCAGAAATGACTTTTTTCAGCCCTCTGAGTAGTCCCTAGACACATATATCACATGACCAGCTAGCCATGCCCACCCAGTCACTGGTTTGATCTAATTTCAGGCAAGTTGAAGCCTCTGCTAAGAGATACCAGGGCTGGGCAAATGTGGCCCTTTTACAACCTGTGGACTTCAACTCCCAGAATTCCTGAGACAGCCAAACTGGGAGAACCCATTAGCTAGCAGCCAATTACAAGAAGGCTAGCTAGCAGCCAATTACAAGAAGGCTAGCTAGCAGCCAATTACAGTCAGCTCGCAACTCAAGCTCAGTGCACATGGAATCTCCGGTGAGGATTTCTTTATTTCTTTCTCCCTTTAAGCCCACCCCCCCAGCCCGTTTTTGCTTCCAGGGGGCTGCAGAGAGTCTTGCTAGGCACTCCTAGCAAGACCCCTTGCTAGGCATTTTTTTTCGTGACCCAAATATAAGCCAAGGGGGCGTTTTTCAGCCTGAAAAACGGGCTGAAAAACTCGGCTTATATTCGAGTATATAAGGTACATATCAGTTTTCTGTAATGATGACTTATATTTCCTTCCATATTTAATGTAACTTCTGAAGTTACTTTAAGAGGACGAGTTAGGGCTACTATTAATAGTCACCTTTGAATTATGACTTTCAATTAATTGATCAATTATATTTGTATTAGTTCTTTGTATTATTATTTGCCTAAGTAATATTGAAATCCATTGTGTTCAAAACATCCCTTCATGAGAAAAAAGCAGATTTAAGATAGTAATAAAGGTATACAACAAAAAGGAATGCTAAATTGCATTTATCACCCAAATTGGATTAAAAATAATTTCAAATACAAGTCATTTAATCAAAATATGTTTCAAATCAGTTCAACTAAATGTCATTGTCTTACTATTACTGGTATATTGCTATCGAGTGCAGACATTCAAGCAATCTGAATAAAAATGTATGCTGGGAGAGGATAAGTAGGATCAGATTCCTAACAAGTTACTTATTCTTAGAGAAAGCTTGTATTGTTAGTACTCCACTTACAACCACAATGGAACCCAAAATTTTCATTGCTAACCATTGCGCTCATTTTACATGCTAGCAAAGTTATGCTCAAAATCCTACAGGCTAGGCTCCAGCAGTATGTGGACTGAGAACTACCAGAAGTACAGGCAGGATTTTGAAGAGGTGGAGGAACTAGAGATCAAATTGCCAATATACGCTGGATCATGGAGAAAGCTAGGGTGTTCAAAAAAAACTACATCTACTTCTGCTTCATTGACTATGCTAAAGCCTTTGATTGTGTAGATCACAACAAATTGTGGCAAGTTCTTCAAAAGATGGGCGTACCAGACCATCTTATTTGTCTCTTGAGAAACCTATATGCAGGTCAAGAAACATCAGTGAGAACTGGACACGGAACCACTGATTGGTTCAAACTTGAGAAAGGAGTTCGGCAAGGCCTGTATACTGTCGCCCTGCTTATTTAACTTATATGCAGAGCACATCATGAGAAAGGCGGGGCTAGATGAATCACAAGTTGGAATTAATATTGGCGAGAGAAATATCAGCAACCTCAGATATGCAGATGATACCACTCTAATGGCCGAAAGTGAAGAGGAACTAAAGAGCCTCTTGATGCGGGTGAAGGAGGAGATTGCAAAAGTTGGCTTGAAACTCAACATTAAGAAAACTAAGACCATGGCATCCAGCCCTCAATTCCTGGTAAATAGATGGGGAAGAAATGGAGGTAGTGACAGATTTTATTTTCCTGGGCTCCAAGATCACTGCAGATAGGGACTACAGCCAGTGGTGGGATTCAGCCAGTTTGCATCACTTCGGGAGAACCGGTTGTTAACTTTCTGAGCAGTTTGGTAAACTGGTTGTTGGAAGAAATCATTAGGGCAGAGAACCGGTTGTTAAATTATTTGAATCCCACCACTGACTACAGCCAAGAAATTAAAAGACGCTTGCTCCTGGGGAGGAAAGCTATGGCAAATCTAGACAGCATACTAAAAAGCGAGACATCACCCTGCCAACAAAAGTGCGTATAGTCAAGGCTATGGTTTTCCCAGTTGCAATGTATGGCTGTGAAAGTTGGACCATAAGAAAGGCTGAGCGCCAAAGAATTGAGGCCTTTGAATTATGGTGCTCTTGCGAGTCCCTTGGACTGCAAAGCGATCAAACGGTCAGTCCTAGGGGAGAGCAATCCTGACTGCTCTTTAGAAGGCCAGATCCTGAAGATGAAACTCAAATACTTTGGCCACCTGATGAGAAGGAAGGACTCACTGGAGAAGAGCCTAATGCTGGGAACGATTGAGGGCAAAAGAAGAAAGGGACAACAGAGAGAATGAAGTGGCTGGATGGAGTCTCTGAATAATAATAATAATAATAATAATAATAATAATAATAATAATAATAATAATAATTTTATTTCTATATCGCCCTTCTCCCGAAGGACTCAGGGCAGTGTACAGACTATTAAAAGTACAAAGGCAAACATCAATTAAAAATAATTAAAATTATTAAATAATTTCAGCTCAATTTAAAACCCCAAAAATTTAAAACACCCAATTTAAAATCATTACATTGATAGCCGAAGCAGTCGGCATGAGCTTAAATGGATTCCGGGGGATGGCAGAGGACAGAAAGGCCTGGAGGAACATTGTCCCTGGGGTCGCGATGGGCTGGACACGACTTTGTGACTAACAATAACAACAAACCAAGATAGTTGTGAATTGTGCCTCATTTTATTATCTTTTTTGCCGCAGTTGTTAAGTGAATCATTGCAGTTGTTATGTGAATCATGTGGTTGTTAAGTGAATCTGGCTTCCCCCACTGACTTTGCTTGTCAGAAGTCAGTTGATAAGGTTACAACTGGTGATCACATGACCCCAGGACAGTGCAACTGTTATAAATACATGCCAGGTATGAAGTACCTGAAGTTTGATCATATCACCATGAGGATGTTGCGATGGTCATAAGTGTGAAAACTGGTCATAAGTCATTTTTTTCAGTGCCGTTGTAACATCGAATGGTTACTAAAAATGATTGTAAATTAAGGACTGCCTTTACAGAATGAGGTAACAGAACATTTATTATTTTAGGAGTTTCATGGCTGTAAAAAAAGTGAAGCCACATCACAATAGTGAATGGGGGAAATGTATGTTTCTAACTAGTATAATCTGCCTATGGTAGATATTAGATTATAATTTCCCATTTCAAGAAGTCAAGAAACTGCTCTTGCTTTTGAACAGTCATAGTTTGTTCAAAAATTAAGGACTATATATGGCTGTGGAGCTGCAGATTTACCCATCTCTGCCTTAAAATGGCAAGTGCAGAAAGTTGTATTTGTATGTCCACTCAGTGTTGGCCAGAGAATATGTTATACCTTCACCCTAAAAAGGTGAAAGGGCAATAATCCTCTTTTTATTAACATGGATCGAAGGACACATTGATTTTACAGTGTAAAATAGGCTTTGTTTTCTAAGTTTAATCTTTGACTACCCCAAAACAACAATGGGTATAGTTATCAGTATTAAAGAAGGAAAAGAAATTCAGATTGTCTGTCTGTCTATCTCTTATTGTGTGTATACTGCAATCCTCACAAGGCTCTGAGCCCATTTCTCATTCCCATGCAAAATTTCACAAATCATAATTTTGAAAATAATTCTTTTAAATAATTTATTGCTTTCAAATATTATACAAGCAGTCAAAGTAGGTATGTATGGAGATGTCCATATAAATCTGGCACTGAATAACAACATAAAGATAGATGAACATGTTAAGAAGAGCAATTCTCAGTGATCCAGAAATATAAACTGTCTTCTACTTTTTCATCTTCTTTTAAAGCAATTATGGATGATCCAACTTTGAAATCTTAGATTTTTTTAAAAAAAAATCAGTGGTATCAGTTCAGGAATTGTATGATTCCAAATGGAAACTCACATGCATTCTTGTATCTATTATGTGAATTCAGCGGTTCATTATACTGATAAATGTTGAAGTTTCCTTTGCTTACTATAAAGCTTAGTTTATAGTCAACTGAAAATCTTGGAAACTCGGTAAAAAGGCAAATCAATGTATAAGTATGCTACCAGCAATATAGTTAATACCACTGACCAAGAACTGAGCAAAAATAGTTGCTCTGGATTCTGGATAGGAGCCCACAAGTTACATAATTGGTTTTAGATAAATCACAGATAAGTGAATATATTCAGTCCTTTGATCAGACCCTGCAGATCACTGTTTAAAGTAAATAATTAGTTTTTAGGGAAACAGATTTTTAAATAAAGCAATATCAAGTAGAGCAACCTCTTTGAAATCTGATTATTTCCTTGCTCAATGTTGTATATTCAGATATTTGTAAATGCTGGTTCTTTTGTCCACACAGTCTGATTTTGCTGAATAACAAATGTCAAAATAAGATTGCCGGGAGTAGTAAAGCTAGATTAAAACAAAATTGTCTGATTTGAAGGCACAACTAAATATATTATTTTTTGAGAAAAGAAAGACTTCCTAAAGTAGGTCAAATGCTTCATTAATTAGAGTAAGGCATTAAAGTATAAATATCCTTCATGATTTCTGCTCACCAACGCAGATGGCAAAAACCATGCACAAAGATATTTATAGTGCTATCAAAACTATATTCTACCCTGATGGATATTCACCTTATGGATAATTATTGAAGAACATTTGAGATCCTTGATAGAACAAAGTCGACCATGTTAATCAGTAATTGGAAGCAGCTACCAGTAATCTGAAAACAATGGACTTAGAAAGCAATGAAAAGAAAACCAAGACTTAAGTACTCTAATTGCTAATTAGACAGCCATTGATTCCAAAGGTCAAGCTTCCAGGACCTACATGCTTTTTGGATATACATGTCTATTAATTGGATCTAAGAACAATATAATACTCAGAATTAGAGCCAATTATATATTGCATCTTGTGTCCTATATACTGACCTAATCTGCATATACAACTACAAATCTGTATCTGAGTTACTACACTTTGGGGATACTAATTCAATACTATAAACCAGCATACAGAATTTCATTTAGCACTAAATAAAGACAATAGGTTAGTGCTCATATTTCGTAGGAAAGAAATACTGAAATGTGATGAAAAAATAGCAAAAATCAGCCAGAGGGTATTGTTTGTTTAATTGACAATTTTAGTTGTGATCATTAAACTCTATGGTGATTAAAATCCATAGAGATGAGAGATGGTCTGATTCCCAAAGTATCTGCCTGGCCGATCTAATCTGGCAGGGTTGAGATGCTCTGGGTTCCTTCAATTAAACAATGCCATCTGTTGGCACCTGGGAGTGCACTTTCTCTGTAGCAGCACCTGCACTCTCTAATGAATTTCCATTCCCCACTTTAGATTTGAATGACGTCCACTCCACTGAAATTTCAGATCTGGCTTCTAACTCAGGCTTTTGATGGATCTGCTTTTTTTTCTTTCCATCCAAATTTGATATCTCTGCAATCTTTGTTCCTTTTTGTTTTGTGTTGGTTTCTTATTCTAAATATTTGTAACAATTTTTAACCATCCAATAGCTCTAGGAGTCAGGTAGATTATAAATTTAATAAAGAAATATTATCATCATTATCATCTTCCTGACTGTGTAAAAATGAGCCAAAACACTATCAGTAGATTTTGATCTTACTTCTATTTACTTGTACTCTGTTACATCACCTCATTTTAAGTACACATATTAGAAGGGACAAAACATTATTCAGGTGAAATAGAAAAAAAAAGCAGAGTGGTTGGTAGTTTAGCTTTAGTTTGCTTCATTCAGCATGTTGAAAGTTGAGGTGTTGTGACCTTTTTCTAATCTTAATACTAAGTGACCTTCCAGCAAGAGTAAAACTGTATTTTCTGCAACTATAAATTAAGCAAGTGTAACTGTTTTTTAATGTTCAAATATCCAAAGATCCCTTGACCAACGTCATTGTTAAAATTGACTTCTCTTCTTATGGCTTTCTAATGCTTCCCCTCTCCCCTATTCTTCTAGTTCTTGCGTGTAACAAAGCATGTACTACCTCATCTGGCTCACCTCTGCCTAATCAGCACATTTTTGGAAGATGGCATCAGGATGTGGTTCCAATGGAATGAGCAGCGGGACTACATCAACATATCTTGGGGAAGTGGTGTACTTTTAGCCACACTTTTTGTGTTAATCAATATGTGTGGACAGCTGGGTAAGAACTCCTCTTTGGTGGCGTTAGGAAGAACACTGACAATGAGGTGGTATCCTCCATAGAATTTGATGCAGAAATTGGGGCTAGCTTTCAATTGTTTTTGATTTTTTTAGGATGTATTTTGCTTATCTTCAAGAACATCTCCCTGTATGTAAACTAGACTGTTCTGTCTTATTGTTAGTGAATTTTCATGGCTGTATTTGTGAGACAACAGGATGAAACTAGAAGGCTTGGGAATATTGTACCGGGAACAGCAGTTAATTAGAGGAATGAATTTACCCTTCTCCTGCCTTTAGGCTGCATTCAGAAAAACCCAGGTTGCTAAAAATGAGTCAGTATTTTACTGTAATAGAATATTTACACAATTCATTTAAAATGTTCAAAAAAAACACTAAAGTGATGGATAGAGTGTTGGACATGAGGAAAAAATGAGACACTGTAAATTACCTCTGTATTTTATTTTCTTGGTGCATTTCTTTAACTATTAGCAAAGGTACTTTTTTTCTATTTTAACTTAGTGTGTGCTTGTCCTAGCTAGAAAATTTGTAGCTATGCATGCAGATAGTCCTAGCTTAACCACCCTAACTGGGAAGAATTTTCATTCCTCAGTGTAGTCCTCAGACTGAACATTACATGATGACATTGTTTAGTGATGATAATTCCAGTATTCTCGGTTGCAATCATTAAGCCAGGATAATGCCATTTTTAGGGTTAAGGTACTTCTGTCCTGCTGCATTTGCCTCTGCTTCAATTAACTGCCACCTGCCTATCTTCCCCCATCTCTTCCTTTTTGCTACTCTGCCAACTACCCCAATCATCCTCAGCTGACCTTTAGCCAGCTTTCTCTAGTGCAGTCCTCCTCCCCTCCCCCCCCCCCCCCCCCCCCCCGACTCCCGGCGGGCTTGCCTCATTTTTGCAGTCTCAACCTATTACACATTTCCATGTGTACACACAGTACGCCTGCCAGGGCTCCACACACAAGATGTGTCTCACTGCCTCCATCCTCTTGTAAAGCCTCAGAAAGGGACAGCAGGTTTCAAAGGACCCCTTCCGATGCACACTCTGCGTTTCACATTGAAAGTGTTCCTGGAGAACTGGCCTGTGGGACTTTGATGAGGTGTGGAGATGAACCCAGCATTGACAAAGCCAACCCACAAGCCCTCTTCTCACTCTGCACATAGCAAGAAAGCATGAAGCCCCAGCTGCCTCAGCACAGCAGCACAGTGACCACAGCTCAACACAGTGGTGAGAAGCCCCAGCCATTCCAGCCCAGTGTAGCATGGAGATGCAGCCAACCTCACTGCCCCCTTGTACTCAGGTCCCTGCCACCCTGTGCTCCGCCACCCCAGCTGACTGTCAGTCTTCTTGCTTCCAGTACTGATGAGACACACACGCAGCCTGGCTCTTCACAAAGCAGCTGCTGGCCATGCTTTCCTTCCAAGATCTTGTGAGGAAACCCCCTTGGGAAGAAGGCCCTGTGAGGCCAGCAATTGCCTCATGAAGGGGCCAGGCCAGGTGTGGTTAGACAGCAGAGGGAGCAAGATGGTGAAGGCTAACGGGGGGGGGGCATCCGAATGGAGGACAACCAAAAGGGCAGAAATGAGGCAGGAGATACACAGATGGAGGAGTTGAAACAACCCTGTCCGCTGCCAAATGCCTGAATTTTGATCAGGTGACCGCAGGGGCACTGCAATGGTCATATCTTGAGGACTGGGCATAACTACCATTTGTTCAGAGCCACTGTTAGTGGTCATTGAATGAATGTTTGTTAAGGACTATTTGTATTGTTCACATTTAGTACCACTAAGTGAATTAAAGCCTACTCCAAAATATGAGAACAAAACTGCAGTCTTTAATTGAACTCAGATCTGTGCTCCAGCATGAAGTTTATTGCAGAGAGGTGGATTAACTTAAACTGCCCTGAGTTTCTTGGAAGAAGAGTAGGTTAAAAAAAATAATGTGGGTTTGTTTGAAGGTTAATAAACTAAGATAACTCCACATTTATTCTTGAAATTTTAGCCCCAAAAAAATGATAGTAAAAGAGGCCAAAATTTCCTTGAGTCATATGTAGCTCTGGATCCATGCTCTTGTAGGAGTGGTTTGCCTTTGTCTTCTAAAATGCTTTTTCTAGTATAGCCAACTTCTCCAATGCACCCCTTCCAAGTCCTAATCAGAATCAGACTGATTAGTACTTAAGTACTGATTATATAATTTTCTAGATCAGGAAGGTGCTGCTGTAATAGTCTCTAATGTCATCTAAAAAATAGAAGTCATAAAAGGGACCCTGATAAGCTTAAGTTTGTATGTATCTGTGTGTACTTACTACATGAAATACAGGCAGTCCTTGTTTTACAATTGTTTTAATGACCATTCAAAGTTAGGATGGTGGTGAAAAAAGTGACTTACAACTGGTCCTCAGGCTTAAAACTGTTATGGCAACCTTCATGTATTTATGATGGTTGCAATGTCCCAGCAACCATGTGATTTACTTAACGACCACAGTAAAAAAAGGTTGTAAATCAGGTGCAACCATGGCATCCCGTTAGCAATGGAAGTTATCCCAATAGTGTTGTAAGTTGAGGACTACCTGTATGTAGACAGTTCACATTCAATATGAAAAAAAATCAATGTGAGAAGATAAATTATTTGTAGATTTTTGAAAGCAAAAAATATTAATAAAGCTATTTAAAGCTAAATATTGGAAAGAACTGGAAGAGAGATAGTTTCTGTATTTTAATTTAATGGAACATTAGTTTCCTGTTACCAAAGTTACTCTTTTTTCTCTTTTAGCTGGGTGTGTGCTTGTCCTAGCAAGAAAGTTTGTTCCTTATGCATGCTTTGGCCTATTTGGAATTATTTTTATGCAGGTAAGTTGAAAATTACACAATAATATCCAAATCCCACAGCCAGAATGTGTGCTGCAATTCATTCACAGGATTTAGTTTCATAATCACATTAGAGTTTAATATATTCAGGACTCATACAAACTTCTATATGTATTGTGAAAATCTATAATAATATAGCTATCTGTATAATTATTACTAAATAAAGTTATCAACTAACTTGGGTGAATACATATTAAATAATCAATTGACAATGTTTTTTCTCTAGAGCTTTTGGGTATTTTAGGGGGAGAATGTATAAAGAATGTTTTTTCATGGTTCTTCTGATTGTTACCACATTATTCTGAGTTGTTTCTACTTTCATCACAGATTTATTATGTGAGAAATAATAAAGTAATGTCAGAAATGTTGTGCAAAACAGTATGCTACTAAGAACTGGAGATAACTTTGCTAGTCCTTTTCTCAGGAGTACACTGCTCAAAGAGAAGAAAAAGATTTTTAAGATGTGGAAAATAAGAGGCCACTGATTGCAAAGGATAGTCATGCAAAAAATCTCACAAAATATTGGAAGGAAATGCCTGAAAAAATAATAATAGTGTTTCTACTAAGCATAATCCTAAAAAACATAAATAAAAATTATTTAGCAAGATACATTTTGACCACAGCAAGAATAACCCTACCACATTATTGGAAAATAGATATCTTGGCTATGATATTGGATTGGGATACTATTATTGCTGCAATGGCAAAATTGCCATTATATATCCACAATATATGTTTACAGATACTTTACAGAGCAAGGCAGACTTAAATGTTGAATACTTTTTTTCCAGGATTTAAAAAGAAACTTTAAAAAGTGACTAGTGTTTGATATATATATATCAAATATTTTAACAAAGTCTTATAGTTGGCAGCAAAACGGGAAGAGAAAGGGAAGATGCAATCCACTTTTTCTTTCTCACTGTGATTTCTTTGCTTTTTAATTTATACAGTATTTTTGTGTCTTCTTTTTTCTGCTTTCTTTGCATTCAATTTGATTTTTCATACTCTATATTTCAACACTTTAATAATTAATATACTTAATTTTTATTTTGTAAACAAGAAAAGTGTAATATAATGGTGGTGTTGCACCAGCAGTTTGGGAGCCCAAGTTCTACTATCCAAACCTATATGGAGGAATTAAACCATGCTTAGCTATCACTTCTCCACATTTAAGATGGCTACAAATTGGAAATCTCCCGCTCAGTTGCGGAATGGGAATTGCTGCAGGATTATTTAAGCAGTAACTCTCCCAACTGCTTTTGATTGAGCTACTGTGCTTCTGATCATTTAGAAAAAATAGGGAGATGCCAGTTTTTTAGCCATTCCAAGGGTGACTGAGACCCCAGCCGAAGATGAAAGAACCAAGCCTAAATCACAGGTAGGTTGTATGAATGTGTCCAGTAACATGCAGAGTGGTACTTTGACAAGGAGAAATGGTTCCTATTCCAACAGTGAATTCATGAAATCCTGCAATAATTGTTCATGGCTGTTCAGCCAAAATGGTAATTGGTGTCCACAGAGTTACTATCTCCCAGCATCTGTTTGTTTTTCAGACAATTGCCTACAGTATTTTATGGGACCTCAAATTCTTAATGAGGTAAGTGAAGCCCTAAGGCACTATTCTGTTCTGTCTTCCCAAGGAGAATTGGCTAGATACTTTGGCAAAGATTCCCCGTCCATGTATTCGTATAAAGCAAGGATCAGGGGTGAAATGCTCCCGGTTCGGATCGGATTGCCAGTAGTGATGGCGGCGAGTAGCAAAAATCCCTGCACCCCCCACCATGCCCAGCTGAGCCGCACGAACATCAGAGGCTTTTTTTTTTTTTACTTTTCAAAGCATTTTTTCTACAACTTCTTCTGACGAAAAAATGCTTTTAAAAGTAAAAAAAAAAGCCTCTGATGATCGTGCGGCTCAGCTGGGATCGTCAGAACTTTTCAAAGCATTTTTTTCTGCAACCTCTTGGCCGAAGAGATGGTAAAAAAATGCTTTGAAAAGTCTCTGACGATCCCAGCTGAGTTACCTGATCGGCAAAGGCTTTTCAAAGCATTATAAAAAATGCTTTGAAAAGTTTTAAAAAAAAAAGTTGGCCATGCCCACCATCACATTACCCCACCACCAAGCTACGCCTACAGAACCAGTAGTAATAAATTTTACATTTCACCCCTGGCAAGGATGCTAATTTTAATTAATGTGTCTTAAATTTTGTGTGTTTAAATTTATGTCTGAGAAGAGCTTTGTTGCCAGGCTAGTGATAGAAACAAATTACTGTGAAATGAATGGGAGAGCTAGATTGGTCTAGCCCCAAGATAGTAGTTTAGTGATACATAACTCAGTATTTGACTGGAACTTGATCCAACTGCCTTGTGATTTTTGCTCTTCAAAAGATTTCCTCTGGAAGCTCCTAGCTAAATTCTGTTTCAGTATCCTTCATTTAGCACTCTTGAATTAAATTTGTTTCTAGAGTCCCTGCCTATTGAAAGAATGTCAACAAAGTCCCCAAAGCATCTACAACTGAATTTTTTTACCTTTAACTCTTGAATACATTAAGATTATTGACCAAACTCGTGAAAGGTTATGTTATGGTTCTCTGTTCTACTTTCTGTTACTGTGACTGGTCCTTT
Organism: Ptyas mucosa; assembly: GCA_012654045.1. NCBI lineage: Eukaryota > Metazoa > Chordata > Lepidosauria > Squamata > Colubridae > Ptyas > Ptyas mucosa. Next base: position 4,686,346 of record WNWU01000054.1, on the reverse strand, counting down.
ACCTTTATACTGTCTAGGCCAGAATTATATGTTTTACATAGTGATATATGCTATACAGCAGGGGTGAAATCCAGCAGGTTCTGGAAAACCGGTAGCGGAAATTTTGAGCAGTTCGGAGAACCGGTAGTGGAAATTTTGAGTAGTTCAGAACCGGCAAATACCACCTCTGGCTGGCCCGAGAGTGGGGTGGGAATGGAGATTTTGCACTATCCTTCCCCCAAGAGTGGGGTGGGAATGGAGATTTTGCACTATCCTTCCCCCAAGAGTGGGGTGGGAATGAAGATTTTGCAGTATCCTTCCCCTGCCACGCCCACCAAGCCACACCATGCCCACCAAGCCACACCCACAGAACTGGTAGTAAAAAAAATTGGATTTCATCACTGCTATACAGGGGGGGAAAACATCAAATCCTTCACAGTAAACATTATAAGGTTAGAAAGTAATAAAAGGTTACTAGGGAAAGTCTAGCTGCCAGGTACTACTTTGATACAAATTATGACATTTGATATTTCTATTCTGGCCTGAAGAATGATACTGGGTCCCCCTCCCTCCCCCTATTCTTGTTTATAGGAATTTGGCTCTTGGGGGTGGATTGCTTTTGTTACTTGCAGAATCTCGCTCTGAGGGGAAATCTATGTTTGCTGGAGTTCCTACTGTGGACGGTATCTCACCACGGCAGTACATGCAACTTGGCGGCCGGTTACTCCTTGTTCTCATGTTCATGACACTCCTGCATTTTGAACTCAGTCCTTTCACTGTGAGTGGCATGTCATTTTGTTTATTTTGTGTCTAAGAAATTGTCAGGTAGTCATTTTATAAGTACGTAGTTTACAATCATTTGTTCGCAACTGGCCAAAGTTATGATGGCACTGAAGGAACTTACAACCAGTTCTCAAAGTTGCAATGCTCCAGCCCCCCCACCTCCCGGTAATCATGTGAACAAAATTCAGACACTTGCAGCATCCATCGTTGCTTGGATAAAACTCCCCTCATCCCATTCTTTCCTCATTCACAGGCGTTGTGCTCTTCTTCCTCTTTACTCACTTGCACCCTCCTTTCCTGGCCCCTCCGGACTTAAACATGCGTACCTCACGGTCTCTTTCCCTGCCCTTCCTGCACTCACACCAACGCATCCTAGAGTGGACCATTTTTCCCTGGCTTCCCTGCATTTGCACTCACACATGCACTCCACACCCTCTTTCCCTGGCTTCCCTGGGCTCATAACCCACTGCAGCACCCTCCAATTCGCGCACAACCTGCACCAAGATTCACCCAACCCTCATCTGGGACTCCTTTCGCTTCCTGCTTAATGACCCACATGTTGTGAGGTTACAACAACAGTCGGGATTTTCTAGGTTGCCATTGCTAAGCAATGCGCTCACATGTCACACTTTATTACCGCATCACTTAGTGAGGACAATCCTGGTCCTAACAGCCATCATAACTTGAGGACGACCTGTACTGATAATAATCCAGAAGTTACAACCATTTGTTTAGTGATTGTTCAGTTACAACAGCACTGAAAAAAGTGATTTATGACCATTTTTCACACAACTATTGCAGCATCCCCATGGTCACATGAGCAAAATTTGGGCGCTTGGCATATGGCATGTATTTACAATCTTTGCAGCATCCCAGGGTTATGTGATCACCATTTGTAACCTTCACAGATGGTTTCCAACAAGCAAAGCCAATGGGGAAATCCACATTTGCTTAATGACCACATGATTTGCTTAATAGCTGCAGTGACTCTTAACAACTGTGGCAAAAAAAGGTTATGAAATGGGGCAAAACTCACTTAGGAACTTTGGGCTCAATTATGGTCTTAAATCAAGAACTATCTGTAGTACTATTCGTGAATTAACTTCCTCAAGATTAAATTAGATAATTAATTGAGTCTTTCAGTTTTAAACTAGTCTCCCCAGCCAGTGAATTGCAACTGCTGACTGGTTTATAAGTCCAGGCTGCTCCAATTCCAGTAGTGGTGAAAGACAGGAATGGAAGAACCTTATACAACAGGGGTCACAAGCCCTGGGCCGTGACCCACGAGTCGGTCATGGCCTGTTCGGAAGTGGGCCAAGAGAAACAGGCACACACATTTGCACAAGCTGCTCACACAGAACCATCCCCTCTCCCCTCCATCGATCCATCAAGCTGGAAAGCAATGGCCATAGTACTTAGACTTACCGTATTTTTTGGAGTATAAGATGCACCTTTCCCCCCCCCCCCAAAGAGGGTAGAAATGTCGATGCGTCTTATACACTAAATACAGCCATTTTTGGCCTCCCGAAGCCCCGCCCCACTCGTTTTATTTTTGTGAATATCGGGCCGTTTTTCACCTGATTTTTGCAAAAACGGGCATTTTTGCCCTCCCCCAGCCTCCAGGAGCACTCTGTAGGCCTCCCAAACCCTCTGTGTGCCTCGTTTTTCACAAAACCGGGTGACAAACGGGGCGCACAGAGGGTTTGGGAGGCCTGCAGAGTGCTCTTGAGGGCCAGGGAGGGCAAAAACCTTTTTTCTTACTTACCTCTTCGAAATCTTGGTACATCTTATATACCGGTGTGTCTTATAGTCCGAAAAATATAGTATATACTGCTTTATAGTGCTTTACAGTCCTCTGTAAGCTGTTTACAGAGTCAACATATTGCCCCCAACAATCTGAGTCCTTTTACCCAACTCGGAAGGATAGAAGGCTGAGTCAACCTTGAGCTGGTCAACTCCTGGCAGTCAGCAGAATTAGCCTGCAATACTGCATTCTAACCACTGCGCCATCATGGCGCATGGAAAGGTTGGGGGCCGCTGCTCTAGAACTTAAACTCCATCTGAATTTTGGCCCAATCCTATGACTCTTTTGCTAAAACATCATTAGCATTTCTTTATTTCTTTCCAAGGTTTATTTGTTCTTTAGAGTCATCATCACACTTAGCTGCTGGTACACAATTTCAGAATCTCATAAAAATAATGAAACAGATAATAATATTTATGGCTGTAAAAATGTAATTTAAAGCATCTAAATTTCAAATTGATTTAGAACCACTGCATTACACTTTGCCATTCTTAACATTTACAGTAAAACTATAGTAAATCATCTCACACACACACACATAATATAGACTAAGGAGTGACAGAATTTATTTTATATTTTTATTTTGTCTTGTTTTAGTACATTTCGGGCAAATTAAAATCCTGAAATTGTATCTTTAGTATATTTTGGATCTGGGGAAAAAGTTGCCATTAAGGCAAGAAGCTGAAAGGAGCTAATATACTGCATTTGTCCTTTCCTTTCCCAGATTTTCCAAGATATTTTTGGCATGGGTCTTATCATTTTGGTAGCCATTGGTTTCAAGACCAAGCTTGCTGCTCTTACTCTGGTCATCTGGCTTTTCATAATCAACCTGATCCAGAATGCCTTCTGGCACATCTCCAGCTACAGCCCCCTTCATGATTTCCTCAAGTATGACTTTTTCCAGACCATGTCTGTCATCGGTGGCCTGCTGCTTGTTGTGGCATTAGGACCTGGGGGAGTTTCCATGGATGAGCACAAGAAGAAATGGTGAAGATGGACTCTATAGGCTTTAGTGGGAGGGCAGGGGAGGGTTGGGAGGAAAAAGGGAGAGGAGGTAAACTACTGCTTTTACAACCTGTGTAATCTTTGACTCTCTTGAGATTTATCATAGTTCACAGTTGCCTTATCAGGGTAGGAAAGCTTTTGTTTTCCACCTTGTTTGAGACATGTAAATTAAAATCAAATTATATATGCATATGTATTGATCTTGTGGTTTTTAAAATTTCCACTTTCAAAATCCCAAAACTTTCTGGAGCATTTTTTTAAAAAAGAGAGCGATTATACCAATTATTCAAATTTATCTTCAGACAGGGAAAATTAAAAGTGACACAAGTGATTTTTACTGTCTTTGAATTTGACCTAAAAATTGAAGCAATAATGAAATGATAAATTTTACGTTGTTGAAATAACTGCAGTGCCACTTTAAATTGTGGGAATAATAAAACATGGAAAAATTCAAATCGAGGCACTTTTTACATCTGCTGTACCATCTGTGATTTTAATTTCCTGTCTGTTTTCAGAATACAGATAGAAGATTGCATGACTATGCCTGCATTTGTTGAATTAGGTTAATATGTGATCACATATTGGCTGATCAGGGTCAGAAATAGGCCTGATCCAGCTTGGAGTACAAAGAAAAAATGACCCCTCTCCATACAAACACTCACGGGAGGGACAATTGAATAGAGATTCAAAATGCTGCCAGTTTCTTCATTCTAAGCCCCCTTCCATTTCTCTCCTGGTCAGGTGACCCAAAGTGAACCATGTGCCATCTGTCTTGTGCGTCCCAGTGCACATACACATACATCAATGCCACATGAAAGCAGAAACACATATGCCTGTATCCACCTTGATTAAATACTCCCACATACCCATATGTATGCACCTGCCCCAATACCCCTCACATATACACACAGAGGCAACATGTTTTTTCCTTCTACAGAATATAATACCACTTGAAGCAATTTGTGGCAAAGAGGCTGAAAAGAATTTCTGAAACTATGTTCTGCAGGCTTTCTCTGAACTGACAGCACAACTTAGTTGCAGTAAGAAAGTGGACAAAATCTATAAGGGAGTTATTGCAAAGTTTGCACTTCAACTGACAAAGAGGTCTACTAAACTTTTAATTGAACTGGGATTGTCCTACTAGAGCATATCTAAAAACAAAAAACGTAGGTTGTTTGAAAAGTATTATCAAAATGGTTTTTCACAAATGCTATTGGGAATCATAACTGATAAGCAGTGAGCAACATTTGCTCTCCCTTCCAAAGTTAGTTTTAAATATACTATTTGTAAAAAAGAATCTTATATGCATCATTCATAAGCTATTCAGTTCTATATGAATAAAAATGATCAAATATCAATTACTTAAAGAATTCCCCTTGGAAACCAAATTAGGCTAGATGTCTGTAACCTTTATCTGAACAGTTTTTTAAAATGTTACCTTCAATAAATTTTATCACACCCATTTTTTTTTCCAAAAATGCTAAACCCAGTTGCTTGATGTAGCCTAGGCTAAATTTAGACAATCTGAGTCGGAATAAACACCCCATAAACTCAATCGGAGAGCCAGTTTGGTGTGGTTAAGTTACCAGACCAGACACAGGGAAGACTACGAGTTCTAGGCACAAGGCCAGTTGAGTGACCTTGGGCCAGTCACTTTCTTTCAGCCCTGGGAAGAAGGCAATGGCAAGCCTCTTCTGAAATCTTGCCGAGAAAACTAATTTTCTGTTAGTCCAGGCAGTCGCCAAGACTCCAAAGCACCAAAAAAGCCCTTTAAAAAACCCAAAAACACCCATCCACAAACCCTTCAATAGGGGCTTGTTTCCTAACGAAATGCATGCCGGCGGAGAGCTGTAAACATAATTGGATATTAAAACTACAAACAGATATCTGTGTAATAAAAGTTCAACTAGATTTGGATTCGAAGACAGCAACGTTCCAAAGTGCTCTACGGTACCATATTTTCAAAAGGTAAAGGTTCCCTTCTCACATATGTGCTGGTCGTTCCCGACTCTAGGGGGCGGTGCTCATCTGCGTTTCAAAGCCGAAGAGCCAGCGCTGTCCGAAGACGTCGTCTCCGTGGTCATGTGGCCGGCATGACTAACTGTTACCTTCCCACCAAAGGTGGTCCCTATTTGTCTACTTTTATTATTATTTTTTACCTTCTTTCGAACTGCTAGGTTGGCAGAAGCTGGGACAAGTAACGGGAGCTAACCCCGTTACGCGGCACTTAGGGATTCGAACCGCTGAACTGCCGACCTTCCAATCGACAAGCTCAGCGTCTTACCAAAAGGTACGCCTTCGCCAACTCCTCCCCCTCCCGGGTTATTTGACTACAATTCCCATAATCCCAGGCAGACTCTTCGAACCTGCCATTGCCTTTTTGTCAAAGGATTCAAAGAACTACCTCCTATCGGACCAAGCGCCTGCCCGCTTGCCCGGCAGAAGCGACCTACGGTACTCTCGCGAGGAGAAGCCACGCAGAAACAGGATCCGGCGTCGGCAGCTGGATCGGGAGTCAAGCTGTTCTGGCGCGACCTGATGATGTAATCCGAAAGAGGCGGAGCCAAGAAGAGCAGGTCAAGGGACGAGGAGGTTAGTGGACCAGTGCGCCTCCCCCCACACCTAGCCGTTTCCCTTTAGGATTGTCCTCCTTATCCCGGTGGGGGCATATTCGGCTAGAAACCAGACAGGTTCCTCTCCATTTTTGACCAAGCCCCCATTCTTTCGGGACGGACAGAATGAGGATCCTTCCCTGGACAGTGGGCACCTTATTGTTGGGGGTGTAGACCCCGCATTTGAGGGCACGAGTGGGGTATGGTGTTGGCTCATTTCCTATCCTTCTGATGACTTTGGAAAGGGGTGGGGGGAGTGCCTTATTTGTGGGGTCTGCTTCGTGGACGCGTACTGTAGATAGGAATTTTTCCCAAACTGATGTCCCTCGTCTTTTGCATTGCAGTATCCTGATTACCAACCAACTGGAGATGTTGGGAATTGTATTCCCACCTTTCTGAAGTGCCTGAAGTAAGTGGTGATGGATATATCCATAAGGCAGGATTCACAACAACGCAGTGTGTTTCAACTTGTCAGTTAAAGGTGTTGGGGCTGCATTTGAGCCACCAGCTAAACTTGCTGATTGTGAAATTGTTTATAAACCCTTTCCTAATAAAATCCAAGTATTATGCTAATGTGTAAATCTATAATGGGTAACCACATTTTGGAAATTGTGAAGTTGGAACAACCTTTACAACCTGGTGCTTCCAAATTATATTGGACATTAACTTCTATTATTTGCGTAACAATTGAGGATTATGGGATTGATGTCCAACATAACTGGAGGTCATGCATATGAAATGGCCTTATGACACATTAGTCCTGAAGAACTGTATGCTAGGAGTATTATATGGATGTTGTAAATGTATATATTGAACTCATACACTTAATTTTGATGTAGGATGATAGATAAAACCTAAGGCTTTGTAAAAGATGTTAGCTTTGAAAAGGTAGTTTTGTTCAGGGTCATGGAGAATTGTTCTTGGAGGTTTGAGGGTTGCTGTTTTTTAACCTATGATTGCTTAATGGATAGTTTAATGGAAAGTGTTATATTCAGAAACAGTGTACACTTAAATATTGGAAGCCAGCAACAGGGAAGAAGAGTCAACTTCATTCCCTGCTTTTAGCATTTTAGAGGCATCTTGGTAACCCATCTTTGTGAGATGGGTGGCAAACAAATTTAATTTAAAAAAAAACATAGCTGTAAATGAGAAGAATTAATTCAGATCCATAATTAACTTTTTGTGATACCTCTACCATATTTTTTTAAAAAGCTTCATTGTTGCATAGACTGTTGCTAAGCAATACTAAAGGTCTCACAATGCTCAGAGGCATAGTATTGTGTATTCATTACATGTTCTATATTGGAATTATGGCATCAAAAGCAGGTTGTTTTGCTGAGACTAACTAGCTATGGCTTGCGTGCTCCAAAAAGTGATGTTTTTTTCATTTCAAGGGAATCCTAGAAATAACATTCTCTAGTTTTTCTCCTAGACTATCACTCTTGCCTGACTAAAGCACTATCACCATGGTAAGTGGATGCAGGATTTTGTATCAAATCCACAACTGCAATTTCTCTTCCTTCATTCTTGAACCTCATGAGGATAGATCCAACTCCTTTTGCAACATATATAGTTACAGCTTACATTTAATAGCATTTATCCAATCCCACATGGAAATCTTATTTCACAATCAGGGCCTCTGTGGAAATTTGACTTTGCTACAAACGCATTAGTAGCTGTCATGGTGCTCTGTGCTGCCAAATGTGAGCTAGTCCTTAATTTGCAGGAGTACCTAGAAGCCTGTGGCTTCTTTTGTCAAAGATTGTGATGACTGTAAATGAAATAATGAGAAATACTGATTAAAGGGATGCTTCCTATTTGGCAGTTTGGGGACTGAATCTGTGGTGGTACCATTTGTATAAATTAACCTACCTCAGTTTGGAGAATGTTTGTGCTCTTCAAATTGCTCAGTTTACTATTAAACAACATGACTTTGCCCTTGGTTTCTCACAGGGGGAAAGGAAAGGAGTCAACAAGTATTACCCACCTGATTTTGATCCAGCCAAGGTAAGAGGTCCATCTGGAATGTTGTAGTAGCTCAAGATTTGGGGGTGGGGAGGTGGGGGTGGCAGTTTGAGATACTGGGTCATAAAAAGGAATTTAAACAAATAGGGTTTATGCAGGATAACTTCCTATTGGATGATATATTTACAAGCTAAGATACAGGATCAGTATTTGAATAGTGTCAGAACACTTCAATAAGATAAAATAGAATTAAATGTAAGGTTTATAAACTTTCTGGATTCTGTTTTTATGTATAGTTGTATAATTGAAACATCCACATAAATGGAAAAGGAATTTCAGGCTTTTTGGCTCTTTTTTCTTCTTTTCATACCACAGCCTGACAACACAGGCTTTTAATTGTTACCAGATATAGGTGGAAAGATTTATGAAAGTAATATCTATGTGTACAAGAAGCTTAACACCGACTTTATCAATCTTGCAGCATGGCTCCCTTAACAAATATCGTAATAGCCATCCACTGCGGGAAAGAGCTCGTAAACTGTCCCAGGGCATCCTTATCATCAGGTAAGGCCACCTAGCCACATCTGTACTTAGAGCAGGAACTCTTGGGTTGGTGGAGGCAAGAAATGTTGACTACATCCTAGTCATAGCAAGGGAACATCGGAAGTAGTTCCCTTTCTATTCTTATTGTGCTTGTTCTCCCACTAAGTAAAATTCTGAATGTTTCTGCAACATGCATAAACATGTCACTTCTTTCCCAGATTTGAGATGCCCTATAATATCTGGTGTGATGGCTGCCAGAATCACATTGGGATGGGTAAGTACGGATATATCCCTCAAACAGTCCGGCATATAAGTAGTGATTGGGAGTTACATGCAGGAGAAAAAACTATTACTGTCTGACGACCATTTAGTAGTTAATTAAAGTGATACACATCACTCAGTTTGATTAGATTTCCAACCAATATTTGAAATTCTCTTATAGATTTTTGACAATTTATGCAGTGTCATGTACCAACAATCTTGTACGTTTATAAAAGGTCTCTTAAGGTTATAATTCAATGTAAATTTCAACCCTACTCTCCCATTAGCCCAACTCTGTTTTAATTATTTTGCCCATTTTATCATACAGTCTTTAACTTGTTTGTCCTCTCTTTCCATTTTCAGTAAGAGTTTATAAATCCTAATAATAATATATTTATCATTTGCAGGGAGTTCTACATCAAGTTCAGTTTACCCTTTTCAAATTCATAATTGCTTTTATCCAACTTAAATCTTTCCATTAGCTGAGTGTAAGGAAACCAATAGTATGTGAAACCTTTCCAGCTCCAAGTTTTCTCATTTTTAAGTTAAACTCTCCTTTCTAAAAAAAAGATCAAGTTAGTATAAGTTAATCATTTTTATTTAACTGTAATTTCCCTTCTAAAAAGGCTTCTTGGGGTGACAACTATAAAGAGATTTTATGAGACAGTTTTGCCTTATATCTATTCCAAATTCTCAATATGTCATGTCAAAAAATGGTTTTTGAAATCTACATTAACCTTAACTTTGTCATACCACAAATAGCTTTGTCATCCAAATGTTAAATCATACCCTTCCAGTTCCAATAACCTCTTATTTCTTAATAAGAAATAAGTATTATTTCTTAATACTCTTTCATCCAAACTAAACAACAAGCTTAATACAATTTTAAATATGATACTCCTAGGCTCGCTCTTTTTTAGCACCCTGCAGGCACTTATATTTAATTCTCAATTTCTTGGTTCATCAAATAAATTTAGAAATATCAGTCATCAGTATAGGTACTGTCTGAAATAAAAAGAAAAACATTCTAGGTAAAACATTCAATTTCACAGAAAACTTTTCCAACAATGGCAATTGTAATTTTTCCCATAGCATATCCTTTTTAAATTTTGTTCCATATCTTAACATAGTTACTTTAAAACAACATACAGTTCATATTAGTGACAGTAACCCCCAAATTTAACTTTTTTCTCAGCTTTAAAACCAGATTTTTTTCATCAAAACATCTTGATTTTGTTTAGTCATATTTTTAATAAATATCTTTGTTTTCTTGGTTATTAATCTTAAAATCTTAATCTTAAACTTAAAACCTGCTACCGCACCAAAATCTTTTCATTTTTTCATCAAAGGTTTGATCCCTTTCATGGGATCCTGTAAAATCAAAAACAATTTGTCAATAAAATCTCTCAATTTTAAAAACTCATTTTTTAAATTTTTAGGCCTATTTCTCATGTTGTCTAATGTCTATTCAAAACTTTCAAGAGCCAAAAAGGCACAAAGGACAACCTTATCTTGTCCCTTTCAGAATATGACATGGTTTAGTCAAATCACCATTAACTATAATTCAAGCTTTTGAGGGATGTACCGTATATATTGATTTGATTCCATGAATAAAATTCTCAGCATAGTTTAATTTTTCCAGGACTTTAAACAAGAATTCAAATTGTCAAAAGCATCTAAAAAAATTAATGTAACTTGTTTTTCATCATTCTGTTGTATATATTCTACTAAATACAACACAGCTCCCACATTATCTTTTTACTGCCTTGTAAGTAAAATAGACATTGATCTTCATGGATAAACTTTCCTAAAAACTTTTTAGCCTGTTTGCCAGAATTGATGAAAACACTTTATAATCACTAAAGCGCCTCTTTTTATCAGCATTTCAGCCAATAGATTTGATTGATATTATTCAAATGTGTATATCTCTTTTCAATTATTACTTCAGAAAGAAATCCCAAAAAAACCCCCAACCCCCAAATTCGATTATTAATCTACAGTGAATTAGGTAGCATTCCAGTTTATGTAATAAGAAATCAGTAATAATCATGATGCTAAGTGTAAAATGTTAAAACAGGAGGAATAGAATTCAAGGGCTTGGAGATCTGAACTCAGTTCTGGATTGGTGGACTTGGCCTCCCTGAAACTTGTTCTGGCCAAACTTGTTTTTCCTATATCCTCTGGACCACATGGAATGAGGCATACTAGCTGAGGGTTATAGTCTGACTTATCAGCATGTTTCCAAATTTAAGGAAATTGGACTTGTTCCCAGGTGTAAGACAGGAGTCCTAATGGCCTATTATGATGGAATATTTTAAAGAGTGGATATGGTAGTTTAAAACACATTCAGTGATTTGTTAGTAGGTTTCTAAGGAGAGTTTGTGGCCTATAAATATCTTATACAAAAGTGAGATGTCCTTTCTTCACCTTGTTTCTGCAGGTGTTCGCTATAATGCGGAGAAGAAGAAGGTCGGTAATTATTACACCACTCCTATTTTCAGGTGGGTGCTCTGAAGACAGAAGAGACTATTGTCATTGATCATTTGGTGGACAGTGCCCTAATGGGGAGTTGGAAAGGATCAGTCCAGCAGACGAAAAAGACTGCTGGTCAGGCTATTTTATTCTGTGCTAGCATTTTTCACTTAACTTTCTCAATGGTAATTCAAGAAAGGGCAAATTCTTACAACCTAGCTAATTTATGCAATTCTGCATGGTTTGCTTTGTGAAACGTAAATCCACATCTGTTAAACATACAAGAAGCACAAAACTGCATCCCAGAGCCAAAGCTTGCTCAATCTCCATCTAGTAACCAAAATGTCACAATGTACTGCTGGACTGTACTTTGAGGCCATTTCTAAACCCACAATTTCTTAAAATGTTGAGTTCTGGCTGCTGAATTCTTTTAGATTGTGTGGTCAGTAATCCAGAACAAAGACAGATCTCCTTGGGTCATTGGGCTTGCATGAGAAAAGAGATATTTGGTGTGAAGGCAAGAGGATGGCTTTGGGTGCTTCTGGCATTCATAGCCTCAGACCTGGTGTCCTCATTCCCCTTCTTGCTGCATTGCATTTTGCTTTATAGGTTCCGTATGAAGTGCCACCTTTGCCCCAACTACATTGAGATGCAGACTGATCCTGCCAGTTGTGACTATGTCATTGTCAGTGGTGCCCGGCGCAAGGAAGAACGCTGGGATGTTGAAGCTAGTGAACAAGTAGTGGCCACAGGTGAGCTTTGGGATCAGTGGCATCCTTGAGTATTCCTTTAACTGGGCCTGGCTTGATGTATGCGTCTGATTCTTAGCCCACGAGGAAAAGCAGAAGCTGGAGACAGATCCTATGTATCGATTGGAGCACGGCACACAGGATCAGAGCAAGCTTCAGCGAGCTCTCCCTACTCTCCAGAATATTCAGGAGGCTCAAAGTGCCTGGAAGGATGATTTCGCGCTCAACAGCCTTCTTCGGCGGAAATTCAGGGTAAATGATGGGAAGTTACAATAGAGGAAGGGAGAAGGATTCCTTTGAATATTCCTAGAATGAGTTCCTAAAGTTCAGCAAATTAAAACAGAATAGAAGAACTGCAATTGCATTTCAAGTCATAATACATTTTTCTTTTTAAAAAATCTGATATTTTCATTTATCATGTCATTTCCCATTATGATTATACATCTCATTTTTTTAAAAAAGGATTGTTTCTATATTCATCATTCTTCCATCTTTCTCTACCCTGTTTCTCCTTTCAAAAGCTTTAAAAACAAATTTCACATTTTTATTTTCTATGGAACACTTTTTCTTCATTTGTAATAGAAGTATAATAGAAGTATTTTCAAATTTAGGGTAGCAGGATTTTATGTTATGCTATTATATTGTTCTATTACATAAGCCACTTATATAACAATCAACTTTTATATAGAAATTCATACTGTAGTAACTAGATAACCAAGCTAAAGACTGAAAAGGAAAATATTGGATTAAAGTTGTGGACTTGTTCTTACTTTAATTTTCTTAAGCTTCTTTGGGATAGCTGGGCTCTTTGGAGGTAGTATTTAAAAAGATGTCACTTTTCTCCTGTATTGTATTTTTTAAACCTGTTTTCTCTTTGGCCTATGCTTTTTTTTCCTCCTGTTCGGGCTTCATGGCAATGGTAGGTGTGCCTCATATGTCGTGCTGCTTCTGTCCTTTTTCCCTTCTCATAGGAAGAGAAGAAAGTTCTGCAAGAAGAAGAGAAAAAAGACCTTGCTTTGCAGGCAAGAGCAAACTTAAGCATACCACTTGTGCAGGAAGCTGAAGAAGATCGGCATCTGGCAGCGCTCCTCAAGTACCAGAGCCTTGATTGTACGTAAAGGGGTCTTTGCAGGGGGAAGGGTGTGGGGCTCAAGGATGGAACTTTCTCATAGAAGAATGTGTGTTTGACAGTGTCACATTTTGTTGGTTGCACTGTAGGAGTTGCTTTTAAGTGGGTTTGGATTGCTGCCCCCACTTTCCAAACGGCACTTCTTAATCTCCTTTATTATATAAGGGTAATGCAAATACTAATTTTAACAAGACATACTGTATATTTTGCTGGTAAATTGATTCTACCCCTTTGCTGCCATGAGTGTAATTTTTAATAATTGCTGAATTTCTGTCACCTTCCTCCATGCAATGATTATTTTTAGGACTTTTCCCTATAGAGGTGGGAAACTGCTCACCTTATATCCTGAATACAGATATATACTAATAGAGTGAGCTGAGTTTCATAACTAGACCTCTGTTAGTCCTATTTTCTGTCATTGTAACATGCTTACTTCTTCCTTTTCAGCCTATGAAGACAAACAGAAACAAAAGCGCAATGAAATTGTCGATCGCCCATGGTTCTCCAGTTCCAAAACCAATGACACCATGAAAAAGTTGGCATTTGTTGGGAAATCACCATCTAGCAAATCCTTTGTACCTCTGAACAGCCTGGGTGTCGTGTGTCGGAAATCCAGGGATACCAAGCAAACTTCCAATGAAGGGGAGAGCAACACCTCTGATGCCCCAGCACAAGTCAACAGGCAGGACAGCGGAGAAAGTGAAATGCTCTTTGACTCTTCGGCTAGGCCTTCAGGAGGCTCCCAAATGGCTGAGGGTTTTACTACTTCTCTGGTTGCAGATTATTCAGATTCTGCATCTGGTTCAGAAGCTGAACTTTGAACCGAGTTTATGGATAGAGAGAAAATATGGCCGGAAATGATGTGCAAATCAGTGTCTTTTTTTCCTCAAACAACGAAAGTACTCTTTGAAGTTGGTACATGAAGCAGTTGGAATATGTGAATAGAAGTGTGTGTGTGTGTGAGAGAGAGAGAGAGAGAGAGAGGAGAGCGCATTCCATGGCCAACTACATTTTGCTGTCTTTTCTTATATCGTCTGCACTTGTTCCCCAATTATTTAAACATCAGCCCATTGTTTTGTCCCAAGTATCATAAAATAACTAGTGCTATCTCCTTAGCCTTTCTTCTTCGTTGTACCCAGAATATAACAGTTATATGCTATTAATTATGGAACTGTGTGTTCCAGGAAGGAGAAAAGAAAGATAAAATGAAAGATTACCTAGATAAAAGAAAAGTGTTTCAAACTTTTTTGCATTCACCTTTTATTTGTTTGGGTTATATTGGTATTTATCATATTAAAAATTTCATGTAACAGCTTAATTGGGTTTATACAGTAAACTTATTTGGTTTTAGCCAGGGTGGATAGAAATCAATGATTTTTTTTAAAAAAGTAAAAAAAAATGATTTTTTAAAATTTAAATTGGGTTTTTATTTTTAACAAATTTATTTTAATAAAATACTTTTGGAGTAAAAATCTATCTCAACATAGTTTTCTATTTAAGATACATTAATAATTTCAAATTTATTCAGCATCAAATGAGATTAGTTATGTAGCATGAGGCTGTATATTCTGCAATACTGGGACTGTCAGTGGTGCCGCTGCGGGATAGAGATGACAGTTGCTCTTTAAAAAATATAATTTAAATTGAGTTGAATTAAATCAAGCCTTTTTACTAGTGATTTAAATCAAGATTTAAATAGTGATTTAAATGACTTGATTTAAATCAAATCCACCCTAGTTTTAGCATAATCGTATTTGTAAAGGACAGCCTTCCGCAGCTGAGTTGTACTACTGTGTTTCCCCAAAAATAAGCCCTCCCCGAAAATATTTAATCGCATGCGCAGCTGGTCCCCGCCATTTCCTTTGGTTAGGGTTAGGGAGACAGAGCTGGAAATCAGGTAAGACAGCAAGAGGAGCCCCGTCTTGCTCCATGCACCCCAAAATAATAAGACCTCGAAAACAAGGCCAAGTGTTTATTTCAGGGTTCAAAAAAATATATGACTGGGTCTTATTTTCGGGGAAACATGGTAGTAACTTAATGAACACATCCATGTGTTTTTTCTAGCAGGAGTATGGAAATGTTTCCCTTCTGGCAATTTTTTTTTTTTTTTACTTCTGAAGGTCTGGGATATGTTGGAAAATTCCTATTCTAGTACTAATCAAACTGTTCAGGTGCTCAGCCCAGCAAACCAAACAGACGCTGACTTCAGTTGAGATGTTTACTTATTTTATTATTTAAATTTTTATACCGCCCTTCTCCCGAGGGACTCAGGGTGGTACACAGCCACAATAAAATACATATATCCATAAAATGTAAAAACAATTTAAAACATATTAAATAATTTGGCCCTATATTAAAAACTAAAACACCCATTAAAATTCGTGATTAAGCCAGCCCAGCCTGTTGAAACAGTAAAGTCTTAAGGGCATGGCGAAAGATACGTAGATCATACAAATCTCCAGGGGCAATTCATTCCAGAGGGCAGGTGCCCCCACAGGGAAGGGTCTCCCCCTGGGGGTCACCAGTCGACATTGTTTGACCGACGGCACCCTGAGGAGACCCTCTCTGTGGGAGCCTATTGGCTGGTAGGAGGCTATCAGTGGCAGAAGGTGATCTCGTAAGTACCCAGGTCCTAAGCCATGGAGTGCTTTTAAGATGGTAACCAGCACCTTGAATCGCACCCGGAAGACCACCGGGAGCCAGTGCAGCTCGCGCAGGAGCAGTGTTACATGGTACGCTGTGTCGCTCCCATAATCACCCGCGCGGCCGCATATTGGACCAGTTTGAGCCTCTGAGTGCTCTTCAAGGGGAGCCTACAAATCTTGTTTGTAAACCATGGTTAAAAACTTCCTATATAGTACAGATACCACCTCACTGATCCAAATTGACTGCTATTTGGAAACAACTAAAAAACCACTGAAGTTACAGCATAGCAGCTTTCTAAGGAGCTTTCTAAACAGCTTTCTAGTTATTTGATTTAAATTTTTATTATAAAAGCTATCCATATTTTTCAATGAAATACAAAGGAAGCATCCTGCTAAACTCTAAGTCCGTGATGGCAAATCTATGGCACGCATGCCACAGGTGATGTGCAGAGCCATATCGGTGGGCACGTTGCCCTAGCTCAGCTGATTTTTGGGCCTTCTGGGTCCACCAGAAATTGGGGAAAAGGCTATTTCCGGCCTCCGGGGGGGTGGGGAAAGCCGTTTTCACCCTCCCCAGGCTCCTAGAAAGGCTCTGGAGCCTGGGGAGAGCAAAGAACGGGCCTTCCAGTCCCACTAGAAGTCGGCAAATGGGCTGTTTCTGACCTCCGGGGGGATGGGGAGGGTTGTTTTCGCTCTCCCCAGGCTCCAAGAAAGCCTCTGGAGCCTGGGGAGGGCGAAAAACAGGCCTATTGGGCCCACCGGGCCATCGCGTGCCAAAAGCGGGGAGAGCACAGGGGTGTCATGCACACATGCACGGGAGGGCGGGCGCACTGAATTATGGGTGTGGGCACATGTGGGCGGGACCCCCCCGCGCTCCCCCCACTTTTGGCACACTGGTTGGTTTGGTTAGCCATCACTGTTCTAAGCAATTTTTTAAAAAACACTTGTAGACCTATAAGGGTGAGCTCTCCCCCAAGTTTTTACAGTTCATCTAAAGACATTTTCAGAGATTACAACAATTTAGATCTGAAAAAGATGTTTGGAAAGCCCATCTATAAGTTGCATCTGATGAAATGAGTTGCAATTCAGGAATGTTTATGCCTTTTAATAAAACCTTTTAAGTCGGAAAAGGCCTGCCAGACTCCTAAGCTGAAAGAGCAATTCTGATGTTCCTGTTCAAGCTTCACAAGAGCCAAATACAATACTGAACATAACTAGGACTGCAATTCAAACTAGGATGGTTTGATGGTCAATCAGATAAGATATTGCATATGTCTGATAATGATCATGGCAGTTACTCTGACGGTACAAAGAAAAACTCAAGAAGTTCTCTGTCACATGCCTATTACTGGCAAAGGAATCATTAATCAGGATTAAGCATCTTCAAGGGATCTTAAACAGGGCAAAAAGCCTCGCTCACTGGAAAAAGTTAAAATTTTAGGAGATACCAATAGCATTTTTTAATGGAACTGCTAGTGCATCCTCTGTCCAATCAGCCTGAATTCTTATAAAGTCAAGGGGAAAAGTGTTTGACCTTTTTCATTGAACTCAACGTTGGAAATGTTACACCTGCATTCTCAGGAGCATTCTGCCTTAATTATAAGCCACGTGATCATTTTAAAGAAGTGGTATAAGTCTGATTTTGTCTGCTTGACTGAGGGATGAGTATTTTTTTTCTTCTTGATCAGCAAACAGTTCTGCACCGCAAATAAGAGTGATTTCTAGGATAGAGAACTGAGACACTGGCTATCGCTGGATTAGAAGTTAGATATGGAATTAATCATGTCAGACCAGAAACAAGAACTTTCCATAAATAGCAATGTTAATTCGTGTTGACACTGTATTATTTCAACCTTGCCAAAGGGCTTAAATCCAATAGGGGCCGTGGCAAAGCTTTCCAGCTAGAAAACAAAGAGGCTGCCCAGAAACGAAACTCAATTCGTGTAAAAAGCCTGCCGTTTCTCTGGGCAAAGTGACAACTGCAGTAACGTGGTCATTTAGCCAAGGGATCTAACACAACACTTTTGGGAAAAGAAGCAAATCACGTCTCCCACACCCAAATTGTCCTCCTATAACCCTTGTGGGTTAGCCACGAACAAATAATGGTTTGGTAGTTGTGGCCCACTAACGGTTGCTTTTGTTGCCGTCGGCATCGACCCCTTTCCAAGTCTTCAATCAAAAAGCAAATGCTTTTGCAAACACCAATGCAAAGCACTGTCGCTTTTGCTCCCAACTTCGCGGCTGCGCCTAAACGGCTAAGCCCTTTGGCGGCGGCAGCGACGCTTTCTATCCCAGCAGCGCCTGGGCAGTTCCGGCTTTGCTTCTCCGTTGAGTTCTCGTGAGTGGGGGAGAGGTGGACGAACCGGACGCGAGGCGGAGAGATCGCTGGGATCGATGGCTCAGGGCAAGCAGAAATTCAAGGCGCGCAAGACGGCCGCTGCGGGGAAGAAGGCGGCTGCTGCTGCCCGCGGACCTCGCAAAGGAGGTATAGCTGGGAAAAGGCGCCGGGGGGTGGGGGCCGCTGGACTGGTAGCGCCAGCCTTGTTTCGTCCGTAAACAGGAAGGAGGCTGAGAGTCACCCATCTTTCTTTTGGTTCGTAGGAAGACCGGGCTTTTTATACCAGGGGTCTCCAAGCTTGGCAACTTTAAGACTTGCGG
>WNWU01000054.1:4651877-4667341 GCA_012654045.1 Ptyas mucosa | reverse complement strand
CAGCAAAGCTGGCTGAGGAATTCTGGGAGTTGAAGTCCGCAAGTCTTAAAGTTGCCAAGGTTGGAGACCCCTTTTTTATACACTCTGGTTAAGCAAAATCTAGGTAGCATAAGGGTGAGGTGGAACTTCAGAGTGTTTCACTTGTACATGTTTCGGTTTTATTGCAGCACTCTGTGGCTGTGACTGTGGTGGTAATAAACTTTGTGTTAGCAATGTTACCATCTAGGTCAGGGGTGAAATCCAGCAGGTTCTGGAGAACGGGTAGCGGAAATTTTGAGCAGTTCAGAGAACTGGCAAATACCACCCCTGGCTGGCCCCAGAATGGGGTGGGAATGGAGATTTTCCAATATCCTTCCCCTAGGAGTGGGGTGGGAATGGAGATTTTGCAGTATCCTTCCCCTGCCGTGCTCACCAAGCCACACCATGCCCACCAAGCCACGCCCACAGAACCGGTAGTAAAAAAAATTGGATTTAACCACTGATCTCGGTTCTAATCGATGGACGAATAGCAGTCGGGCACAGCCCCCGTCGTCATTGGGGTCGTCTCAGTATTTATGGAATGCCTGAAAGTTTGTTGCAGCTATAAGCGATACCCTGATCTTCAGAAAGCCCCTTTACTTCCTTGAAGCTTCAGTTTAAGCGCTTCTTGGAAATGAAAGTCGTGACAGAGGCAAGGCAGATAGACTCATCTTTGAGATATGCTTTACTGTAGGGCAGTGTTCCTCAAATCGGGCAACTTTAAAAGGTATGGACTACAACTCCCAGAATTCCCCAGCCACCTATGCCTGGCTGGGGAATTCTGAAAGTTGGTCCATGCGTCTCAAACTGCCCAGTTTGAGAAAGACTGCTTTAGTCATCAAAGTTAATGCATCTTATTTAGGCAGATTGCGGATAATCCACATACCCCCCAGGCTTCATATTCTTAGGTAGGACTGGGTTCAGATCCCTGCAGTTATGAAGTTCTCTGAATGGCCTTTGGTTCACTTGCTGTCTCTAAGCCTCATTTTACCCTAAAGGCTGCTCTAAAAGGGGATGTGGGGCAACCATCATATACAGTGCTTGAAGCTGTTTAAGGGTAACACAAAAACAAAGTGTTATGGAATTGAAGCAGAGAAGTAGCCTGGTTACTCAGCACTAGCAGTTACTCTATTTTTGAAAACAGCTTTGAGGGGTATTTGGTGCTGTCGGAGCTTGGTTTCATCACCTAAACTAGATAGCGTTATCAGCGGTAGTCTAACATCACTAGCACTGATGATGTTACCTAGTTTGGATAATGAAACATCTGCAAGAAAATAATCAAGTTCAGAGAGCACCGAGGACCCCTCATTTCAGCTCTGAGCTACAGATGTTCTCCTTTATTGACACCAACTTTGGTTAGTGCAAGTTTGCATGATCCTTAGGGCTATTATGGAAGATTTCTAACACAATCTTTGCAAACATTCTTCCAATTATTCATCTGGTTTTTAAAAAATACTTTGAACAATAACAGTGGTTGAGTAGCACACAGTGTGCTAAAGAGCTTTTTCAGAGTGGCAGTAAGAACATGTGTTGGACAGATTGTACACTAAACACCAGCCACTCCCCCAATCTGGTGCTCTCCAGATGCGGTGGGATTCCTTCACAGACTGCAAAATATGGGAAATAAGTTTTCCGTACCTGGAAGGCACCATGTTGTGGAAATATAACAAATGTAATAGAAATTAATTTAATGTAGTTTTTTCATGAGACATTGATGCAAGAACAAAATATATTTTAATTATTTGGTTCCTCTCACAGGTCGTGTAATTGCGCCGAAGAAAACCCGTGTGATCCAGCAACAGAAAGTGAAAAAGGTGTTTTGTCTCTCATTCTCAGCCCTTTGTCCACCAATAATTGCCTTCAATGGAACAGATTTTGTTTTTGCTGCAAATCTATGAATGTGACATAATTCATATTTGTATCCTTTTTTGAACTTAAATAGCTTAGCCAGTTATCTATGGTCTGGTAACGACTGCACAAGTGTAGCTCTGGAAGATGGTTCAAAACTTGTGGTGCATACAAAATTGGCAGAATTTTTAATTAGACAGCTGACTATGAAGATGGAACTTCATTAACTGTCTTTTTGTTTGTCAATACAATTTAAAGTGCTGGTGCAGTCTTTCAGACCCTATATCAGTACTGAAAAGGAGTCCTGTATTTACTCCCATAGTAACTTGCATACATGTTAAAAACATGCTGATGCTCCTGGTAGGTGCAGTCTAGTCTTTTAATATATAGGTACCAGAAGCCAAATGGAGTCTTTTGTCTGGCCTCTATTCAAAATCATACTTCGTAACTCCAGCAAATATGAAGATATTGCTATTGTGTAATATCCAAGGTCAGCTGTAAGAAGAACTCTCACTTTGCCTAATGGCAGAGCTGGATTTGATGATGTATGACGGATTTTTCCACTCAAGTACATTGTCTACAAAACTTTCTTCCCAGGGTGCTTTCCTTGTCTTAAATTTTTGACATTAGGAAAACCTTTTTCAAAAATTCTTGGAAATATAAATATTTTTGGATTCAGATTGCTATTTTCCTTTTTGTTTAATGTTACTCTGCTGATTTAATGTGTATTTTATGAAGGACAACCAAATAATACAAAAAGATCCTGCTTCATAGGGAGCTTTGTTCATAAATCTAGCAAGACACTTGAACATATATAACATTTATTGCTTAACTGACATGAGTTGCCTAACCATCATTCTATAAACTGGGCCTTTCTCTCTTCCTTTCTCTGCAGAATCTGGAGGTTACCATCCGTAAGAAGATTGAGCATGAGGTGGTAATGAAGGCCAGCACTAAGTTAGCCAAAAAACTTAGTTTGTTGAAGGCCCCCAAAGTGGAAACAAAGAAAGATCCAGGCCACTCTAGCAAGTCTTAACAATCTTCATGGACTGAAATTGGTGATTGTGGCCTGCAATACATTTCAGCTTGACTGTGTCCATGGTATCTGTGATTTTGTTGGGTGATCATCTAGTGCAGGGGTGTCAAAGTCAAGGATCTGGCCCGCGGGGTGCTTAAACCCGGCCCATGAGGTCAGCCTGGAAATATGAAAGGATCAACCTGCTGTGCCTCTGCTGGTTAAAATGGGCTGCGTTTTTGGCCAGCAGAGTGCTGCTGGAGACCAGGGAGGCTGAAAACAGGGCAGAAGAGGCCGTGGGCGACTCCCCCACGCTCCGTTTTGGCTGGCAGGGTGCTGCAGACAGCATTTGTCCCATCTTCCCTCCTCCCCCCCCCCCCACCCCAGCCAGCCTGCAGAGGAGAACTACAATGCTGATCCAGCCCTTGAAGAAATCCAGTTTGACACCCCTGATCTAGTGTGTTACATGTTTCAGTTGGTAGAGATAAAGAGTTTTCTTCTACATAAGAATCCATCTGGTTAGTTCCTTGTCTGATACTGGATTGTGGGCTAATACAATAGGTATTAGATTTCAAACTTGACTTACTCTAGTTTCAAGTTTTCCTCCTTTGTTTTGGATTTCAGTGAAAGTTACTTTATTTTCTGATTTCTGATTTCAGTGAAAGTTACTTTATTTTCATTCTAGTATGACTTGGGCCAGATTTGCTTAATTATGTTAGACCAGAAAGGAGGATCTCATATGAATATCCAGTGGGGTAGCATAATAACTCATGAGTTCTTACCTGATGATTATCTGTTGATAATCTGCTTTAGTTTAGGGCTAGGGCAGCATGTTTCTAATTGGCCCTTGGTCGTGTGGCACTAGGAAGAATGATGTTCACACCAAAGAAGGGCCACTAGATTCCATTTTCCTGCTGGAAATGAAACTGGTCTATCCATATGATCTAAATTCTGCAAAACAGAGGTTCATTCATATTGTCTTACAGGTATTTAGAATTGACATACTGGCTATTGCAGAACCACAAAGTTTAGTATGTTTACATCAGGCATGCATTCGCATCTTTGTTCAGAAATGGCAATCTTGAGCTTATTGTTCTCAATAGTGGGAACGTGATCCCTTCTGGAAAGTAGCTTGGCTTATTGTCAGCTTTTGTCTCTCTGCTTTCACCTGTTGCCTTCTGATCACTATACCATACGCGTGATGCTCTTCTGCTTGCTGATTCTTGTCCTATTTATCTCATTCCACATCTGCTTATTGTAGTTGAACCCTCCTGCCCCCACAAATTGCATAGATAGCTTTAATAAACTATAGTGAGGTCAAAATGATGACATGTGTGCGCTGGCATCATCCTGCAGTTGCCCACATTTCATACTTGTGTCACATTGTCTGAGGCAAGTAACAAATTGTGATTTTTATATGATATCGTTAGCATTACACACTTGTCATACTTTGCCCCCTCCCTGCAGATATCCAAATTAGTTCAATGGTGCAAGTTGTTAATCTTTCAGTGTATTTTACCACACTTTAAAGTACTCCAGAGAATAACTCAGAACTATGGTGTCTTTTCTAATCAGCAGTCTGCCCCTCTCCTTTTTAAAGAAACTTAATTGCTGCAAATGTTTGCTTATAAGTAATCTTTGCCTTTGTCTGCGTTAAAAAAATAATCTAGGAAGTACATTCTTAATTAGGTAAACATACTGCTCAAAAAAATAAAGGGAACACAAGCAGAAGACATCTGAGATCTGAATGAATGAAATAGCCTTAATTAAATACTTTGTTCGTTACATACAGTAGTTTTGTGTTCCCTTTAGTTGTTTGAGCAGTGTATAAACTACTGTATGTAATGAACAAAGTATTTAATAAGGCTATTTCATTCATTCAGATCTCGGATGTCTTCTGCTTGTGTTCCCTTTATTTTTTTGAGCAGTGTATATTTAAACCGTACTAAACTGTTGGTTATTCTGTACTTTGGTTAATTACATGCTTACCAAATTAAAAGATTTAAAGAATGTATAAATCCCCCAAAGTGAGTATAACAGAATATTTTTATCATGGTCACTGACCAAAATAAAAACACTTTAAGTAAAAAAAACCACATTAAAAATAAAGTAAAAACGGAACAAGATAAAATATTACAATTGGTGCTAGGCTATAAAGTATGCCTAATATAAGCAGTATAACAAAATTTAGTTACAGTACATTCAAGGAGATTGAGTCTAAAAGATCAAAATTTCCCAGATGTTTAAAATGATGTATAAATCTCCTGCAATATTCTGCTTGTGCACTTTCTGGATATTAGCCATTGCAGGCAATAAGGTGCTGGATCAAAACAAACTTTTTTTGTTTACTGAGCAAATAGGACATGAGCAAAACAGAAATACTTTAAAGCTCTACTGAAGAGCAAGGCTTCATTATGCAGAACTGTGTTTGCAATGTGCTTGAAGGACAAAATTATTCCAAGAACAAACCCTCTCCCCCATCTTCCTTTAATCTCTAAGTTTGGAGAGGAGGAAGAAAGCAGGAGAATTTATCAATGTGTCTCAGTCCTTTGGAACTGCTACTTAATACCTTGGCAGCATCCCCATTCTAGTTTGGCTCCTGTCTTCTGAAGAGTCTCCTCGTTTTTTAAAAAATAAAGTTGGGCTTGGATATAAGTATATTCCCTTTCTCTCCCCTCTCCCAATAAAGAAACAAGGGGAAAAAAGATGAAGGAATGGGGGATGTTTCTTGAATACGGGATTTTGGAAAAGTGAAGGAAGGATACAGAAAACTTGGAAATGGCATGGGGGAATGGAATGGCATGATTATACCTCTTCACAGAAACACTAAGCACTCCAATTTTATTTGCCAACTCTCATTTGCATACTATAAGCAATCCTGCAAGTTTTGTAAAACAAAAAAACAAAGAAAAAACCTCAGCAGAAATAGAATTTTGTGGCTGATGGTTGTAATGCCTGGGGTTTTTATATTGCCTTGCATTTGAGGCTTGTGTCATAATAAAAAGTGGAGGGCATTATGAAATGAGAGAGGAAATAAAAAGAGAAAATCCAGTTTTGGTCTGGAGATAATCAAGATTTTGTAATGGTCAAAATTTGTGCATCGTAGGGGAAAGGAGAAGTTTATATGTGATGGCGAATGTAGCACACCCAGTTTTTTCAAGGCATACAGCATCTTTACTGACCTGTTGCTTGGTGACAGTGGAAAACAGGATAAGAAAACACTCATCAAAAAAAAGTGCACATGCAAAAAAAGAAATAGAACTATTTTTCTCTACTTTCGATTAATACAAGAGGGTGTCTGAATCTTTGTTCCAGATGGGACTTCCAAAATTGCCCCACCAATTTCATGAAGCCTGGTCAATTCTGTCAAGAAGAAAGGGACTCTAAGATGCAGAAATGTTTTTGTATTTCAAAAATAATGTTTAGAACAAAGAATATATTTATTTGATTATACAGGTAATATAGAGCTGCAAGGATAGTTTAGGCACAACATTGGAAAGCAGAGAAATACCTTTAGAAGAAGTAATTTAAAAAAAAATTAGATTGTGCAGAAATGAATAGATTGACTTTGATGATTAAAGAAAGAGAAGATTCAGAATACTTTAAGATATAGAATCAATCTACTATTGGTTAAAAAAGAGACAAGTAAACAAATGAATAGTTATGTATAAAAATGCTATAATCAGAATATTTTGTTAGTGATGAATTGTTATAATTTATTGGATGAAAATGAAGACAGAAGAAATAACAAGAACGATTGGAGACAACACCGAGATGTCACATGGAAGGAATGACTGATGTATTAAATGTCTGTTTGTTTAAAAAATAAAAAACTTTTAATAAAAAAAATAATGTTTAGAGGCTAGCAGAAACCAGTTTCAAAGAAGACTGGAGCAGGAAAGTGTGTGAAAAATTGACCTTCCCCATCTTGCTGACTAGGAAATTCTGGGAGTCCATATCTCCTAAAACGGTCAAGTTTGAAAAATACTACTTTAAATCTTTTGGACAATGCTGGCTGGGAATTTTGGAAGCTGAAGTCCAACACACCTGAAAAGTACTATTTGGGAAGGTTATTTCAATCAATATTTCACAAATATCTTGGTATCCTCAAGATATTGGTGATGTGTCTCTACCACTGTTTAAAAAAAAGTTGTAGTTCAACACATTTGAGAAGCTGTAGGTTGAAGAGGCTAGTGAGTAAAGCAGCAAATAGACACATGGGGAAATGACTGCACCAAGATTTGCTTCTGGCAGTGCAGACTTCCCATATATTGAGTTCCTTCTGAACCTCCAATACAACTCTACGTAGTGTATACCATGTGCAATCCCTAAACTAGAATAAAAATTGCTTTGATAGGGGATCTTTTGGGATACGTATCTCTAATGTTCTATGGCTTCAGAGATGGTAGTGAAAATGGATCCACTGATGTACTTTTGAAGAAAACCAAAATTCTTTTCACTTCTCTGTCCTACAGTGGAAAATCAATACCTGAAATACAGACACATTCTTGCTGTAGTGTGTTTTGGAATGAATATCCTGTGCAGACAGTTCTTAACTAGATTTCTAAAAAAAATTGTGAAATAAATAGCTGAAGCCTGTCCAATTTAAATTCAGAAGCAGATCTGGAGAAGCATTTCCTAGCAGGCCATTTTATTAGTTTGTGCCAGAATTTTCTACTTAATTTAGCAGCAATTGTCCAAGCTTTGGGGTAGTAGACGTCCTTTGGAATGCCTAATCAAAATCTAAGGTTAAATCTAGATTTCTCTGCAGGCAAAAGTATTGCTTTTTACTCCCATAGGACACCACTATTGGGGACCCCTCCCCAACCCCTGAGTTGCGGCCCACTACCAGGCTTTGAGCCTTTCTAGGTCGCAGAAGTGGTGGTCGAGCGGACAGACATATCCCCACTTGCGCTCCATTTGCATGAGCAGAACCATCCCCTCCCCCCCCACACACACACCTGTGCGCAAGCCGGAAAGGTTGGGGAACTCTGCCATAGGATATGTAGGGATAAAAGTTATCTCTTTGCTGTCATCTGATTGTATACCTGAATGGAAGAGATACAGATAAGGAAGAGACTAAGACAGGGATGCAATGTAGGGTGTCTTAAACAGTTAATTCAAATGTGTTTCTGTGTTAGGAATGAGTTAATGCTCCCACTTTATGCAGCGATGGGCAGAACTAATAATTCTAAGGTGGCCCAAGAGAGAGAGAGACCAGACCTCAGCAGAACATCCTGCAAAGATAGATTAGGCATCTTCCTCTGCAAAAGGTTACTTTGAGATTACAAAATAATTTACTGTAGACTAGCAACACAATTTGGAAGTGATAGCCCTGCTCTCTGATGGCTGAATACTGCTCAGGTTTCATCAGTAATGGCCAGAAGAGGTCAGTGTTGGAGACAGAATACTGGATTTGCAGAGCATCATTCTGAAAGTGTGTATGCAATTGAAATGAAATGAAAGGGAAATAAGTAATTTTTCTTAAAAACATGTTATGCATATTTGTCGGATGGACCAACAATTTACTGAGGCATGGGAGAATCTCTGGCCTCCCTTCTTCCTTCCTTAGGTCCCGCTGAAATAAAATCATTGGCAGGTTGGAAGAGGCTGTGCAGGCTATCAAATCCAATTCTAGATGTTGGTAGTAGCTTTCCTGTAAAGTATCATAAATTGGTTCCTCTGTGTCCTGCACCTGAAACACCCAAGACTGCATCTCAATCTTCTTCTCTTTGACATCCTTTCAGTGCCCTTGTATCCCCCTCAGTCTCCTCTTAATGTTAAACACTTTTAGTTTTTTCAATCTGTCTTCAAAGTAATTTCTAGTCCTGTCAACTTTAATGTGCTTCTCTAAATCTGTTCCATGCAGGAAGGAACGAATTCTGTTTCTTTTTTTCTTTTTAATGAACAATCTCCTCATTAAGGCCAATGGGAAGACAGATCCTAATCCTTTTTCCAGGGATACAGTTTTTTTCCCCTCCACTGTTGGAAAGGGTGATGGGATGGTCTTTCCTAGTGCTCTTCCGTGAAAATAATTCTTCTCTGCTGAGCAGCAGTTTTCAGTTTATTGGAGCCAGCTGTAGCACTGAAATCTTACAAAGCAATCCTATACAGGTCCAATTAGAAATAAATTCTACTGAGTTAAGTGGGATGATCCTTGGGGAAATGTCTAAAGGGCTGCAATATCACCTCACCATTACTATTTTAAGTATATCAGGAAATCCCTCCAAAGGTTTCAGTTGTTTGAATCAAAGAAGATAGTTGGCAGTTTTCTTTTTTAGGCTGCTGTCATGTTTTTCTTCCATTTGTGGAAACCAGAGGGAAGCCTCTGTTCTCTGCAGGTCTGGTCTATCACCTATTCATAGGTTAATAAGATGTGTGGGCCTTCCCAGTTTGAGAGACTACAATGGCACAGCAGTAAGATAGAATGGAAAATCCTTGGCTGACAAAGAACTTCAAAAGGATTTATTTGAATGGGGAAAGAGGAAATAACATGGCAAATAATATGCAGGATGAGAAGTACTTGTTTGGTAAGGCAATTGCTCTGTATCGGGAAAGAAAACCCCCAAAATATGCCTTTGCAATGTGCATGGTGTTTATGAAAGAAGTATGGGCAGGGTCATATATGAGAAAAAGGTTCTCTAAACATGATATCTTCATGCATCTACAGCTTCCAGTATAGCCCTTTTCTTATGCCTTCTGGTTCTTATAGAACGAGAGCAATTTCAACAAATACAATTCAGCCTTGTACTAGCTTTAAAGTTTGCTCTTCTACTTTCATGTGAAGTTAAGGAGTTGGACTAGGACCAGGGAGACCCAGGTTCAAATTCACTCTCAGCTACAGAAGACCATAGGGTGAAAGGCAGGATATAAACTTAATAAAGAAATGAATGAATGAATGAATGAATTAGTTAGTTAGTTAATTAATTAATTAATTAATGATGGAAGAAATGGAAAGGTTCTTGTAAATCATCTAATTCAACTCATTGCCAAGTTCAGCCTTGTACTAGCTTTAAAGTTTGCTCTTCTATTTTCATGTGAAGTTAATGAGTTGGACTCATTGCCAAGTGCAGGAATCTACTGCTTCAGCTTCCCTGACAGATGACCATTCAGCTTTCATTAAACACTTCCAGAGAAGAAGAGGCTACCATCTCAAGCAGTCTGGTCCATTATCAAATTGCTCCAATAGTTAGAAAATCCTTCCTTTATAATTTAAACATCTTGTTTTCTAGAATATGTTGGACAACCATGCCTCATCAAAATATTCTTGAATCTTAATAGTGTCCTCTGAAGATGTTTGCTATCCCCTTTATCTTTGAGTCATCTAAAAGTCTGATAATCATATTTTCTAACCACTCAACCCCCATCACAAAATCACAGACTTAAATGGGGAGACAATAACTATATCATCCCTGCATCAGGGGTGAAATCCAGCAGGTTTTGACAGAGAATTGGTAGCGGAAATTTTGAGTAGTTCGGAGAACCAGCAAATATCACCTCTTGCTGGCCCCAGAGTGGGGTGGGAATGGGGATTTTGCAATATCCTTCCCCCAGGAGTGGGGAGGGAATGGAGATTTTGCAGTATCCTTCCCCTGGAGTGGAGTGGGAATGGAGATTTTACAGTATCCTTCCCCTGCCACGCCCACCAAGCCACACCACGCCCACCAAGCCACACCCACAGAACTGGTAGTAAAAAAAATGGATTTCATCACTGCCCTGCATCTTTATCAGGAGCTATACCTGTAAATCTCAAGCCTGGTTGAGTTAATGATTGTGAAAAGCTCAGGAGAGATCTGAACCGATTTTTCAGACAGTAAAAAAAGAAATTGCACTTCTTACTCCTTCTCAAAGTTATTAAGACTGTAGCAGTTGCTCCATTTAAAAAGAAGGAAGCCTCAAGAGAAATCATGGCAGCAACTGATAGCAGCTGCTCATTTAAAGCGTCCTGCTATTTTCTGGAGCCTGGTAGCTCCATCTCATCCAAATAGTATCTTGTATCCGTCCTCTCGTATATCAAATGGTGTTTAGGAAGAACATTTTGCTACCTTGTATGCCCAGACACAGCACCCATTCTTAGATTTGGAATTAGAAGTGACCTCTTTATCTGCATGGCCCCAAAGGTCTACTTTAAAAATACAAAACAAGGAAGGTTCCAGATTAGAATTATGGCTTAAGAAATTATATGCAGTAATTTGAACTGATGGACATCTGTGTTCCCTTCCTTATTCATGCCATAATTCCACCAAGATTCTGAAGGATTGAGACTTGACTATTATAATTCCAATCTATAAAAGAAGCAAAAAAAATGACTGGCAGTTTTTTGTTGAGCTAAACATCTGCTGGCTGAATTCCTAGATTGGCTTGATTCTGAATCCATCCTGAGAGATGAACTGTCAGGGTTCAGGGTAAGCAGATTTATACTGTATATTATATTACACTCTGTACAGTTAGTCCTTGGGTTACAGCCATTCATTCAGTGACATTTGAAGTTACAAGAGCACTGAAAAAGGTGACGACTGGTTCTTGCACTTATGACCATTGCAACCTCCCTACTGTTATGTGATCAAAATTTTGATGCTTGACTACCAGCATGTATTTACAAAAATTACAGCATCCCGGGGTCATGTGATTGACATTTGTGATCTTTCTAGCTAGCTTCCAACAAGCAAAGTCAATGGGGGAGGGGGGGGGACTGGATTAAAAACTGCCTGGCTCACTTAACAATTGCAGTGATTTGCTAACCCTAACTTGGCAAAAAAGGTAATAAAATCAGGTGTGACTCACTTAACAACCACTGCTTAGAATCAAAAATTCTGGTCCCAATTGTGGTCATAAACTGAAGACTATTTATAGTGCTATAGAATTTGGAAGAAAAGTATTCCATACAACATAGTTCATCCCTATTCATGGCTCATAATCAAGTTTGCATTTGATTTGATCTCCAGGACTAAACTATAGCGCAAGGTTAGGGTTAGGGTTAGGTTGATATAAAAATTAAAACTCTATTAAATGCTGACAATATGAGTTTTCTGTCTGTGTGCGTTTCTATCAGCCCTAAGAAAACCTTGTGTACTGTTGAACTTCAATGCACTAGTGGGGACCTAGTAATAAATAATTTAAGATTGTCACGTTTTTGAAACTTCCCACATCACAAAACTCCCATATCATTAAACAAGGCAAATACTGAAATACAGGGATGGTGTTCCACGTTTCTGGAGGCCAGTCTATTTTTTCCCCTGTAAGTTAAATAAGTCCAGACACCTCATCATCTTGGTAGCCTTCCTTAGAACTTGCTTCAGTTTGTCCCTATCCTTCTTGAACTATGGTCAAAACTGAACTGAACACAGCACTCCAAATGGAGTCTGATTAGGGCAGAATAGAGGGGGGAAATTACTTCCCGTGATTTGGATTCTATATTCCTGTTATTTGCCTTTTAAGCATCTGCATCACACTGCTGACTTCTGTTTAATATGTGGTTGACAAGGACAGCCAGATCTGTTTCACTTGGATTACTGCTGTGCCATATCTCTTCCGCTCTGTACATGAACCTCATATTTTTACTATCTAAATGCAGAACTACATACTATATTTTAACCTGTCCATTTTAGCCCATTGCTCAAGCCTGATTAAATCTTTTTAATTTTTCTCTTTTCTATCTAATATATTAGGCACCCCTCCCAGCACAGAAACTTCAGCAGACTCCATAATTGTCTCTTCAACTTCCTTGTCTAAGTTGTTGATAAAAATGTAGAACAGCACAGAGCTCAAAACAGAGCTCTATAACCATCCACTCAATACTTTCTTCCAAGCTGGAGGCATTTTAAGGAACATTCTTTGGATATTGTAATTCATCCAACTGTGAATCCATCTAACATTTAGCCCATATTTACATTTTATGAGGGAAGAAATCATGGGACATTCTGACAAAAACATTGCTGAGGTCCACATACACTATGACTACAGCATTCCTCTGATTGATTTATAGGGCTAATAACTCTATTAAAGAGGGAGTGGGAGATTAGTCTAGCATGATTCATTTGGCACAACCCATACTGGCTCCTGTTAACTGCAACATGTCTATCTAAGTGCTCACACACATGATGTTTGGTCATCTGTTCAAAGATCTTACCTAGATATCAAGCTGAGAGGTTGTAATTTCAAGATCCGCCTCCTGCTTTTTGAAGATGGGTATGACATTCACTCTACTCTAATGTTCTGCATCCTCACCTATCCTCCAAGAATCTCAAAAATAATTGAGAGAGTTCCTGCAACCATCTTTACTTGTTTCCTCACTAGCATGTGATCCATCTGGCTCTAGAGACTTGAGTTCATTTCAATTAGCCCTTACAGTCTCTTTGTCAGTCTTAAGCTGCTGTTTCCTCCTTCCTCCAGTGACAAAACTAGGACCAGCTAGAGATCTGTTTCCCTTCTTACAAAAGACAGACACAAAATACAGGAGTTAAGAAGTTCTGCCTTCTTATCATCACCCATCATCACCACTTCTTTCCTGAATGGACATATGCTGTCTTTGACTTTCTATTTATTTGTGGCTTACACTGTTATTTTTTATTTTAGTATTTCTTGTAATCTTCAACTCATTCTGAATTATAGCTTTTCTTATACTTTCTAGAGATTCTGGAAACTACCTTGTATCCATCTCTGATGATGTTCTGTTCCTTCCATTTCCTATAAATGTCCCATTTATCTCCCACACTTTAAAGAACTCTCCATGTATCATCACTGGCCTCTTTTGATTTCTTCCATTTTCCCTTCCTGTGAGAATTGTTTGCAATTGTACCTTCAATATCTCATTTCATAGAATTTCCCATCCTTCCTGGGCACTTTTCTCCTTAAGGATTTGAAGCCATCAGCTCCGACTTACCTTTTCTTGGAGTTTATCAAAACCAGTTCTTCTGAGGTCCAATATGCAGATCTGATTCACCTCAAATCCTCCTCTTCTGGCTATCACCAATTATCATCAAGGATAATACTATTAATTTCCCCCCAAATGTCAGTCACCTTCAATTCCTCACCAATTCTTTTCTGTTTGCTTAGGGATAGGAGACTCTCTGTTTCCTCCTTCCCCATTCTTGCAAATGAAGTTGTCAGCAAAAAGGGACAAGAATTTGTTGGACTGTTGACTCTTCACAGAGTAAAATTCCAAGCAGATGGCAGAATAATTGAAATCTCTGGTTATTATTATCGCATGCCCCTTTGAAAGACTGGTCATTTGATCCTGAAATACTGTATTTCATCTACTGTATGTCTTCTTCTGCTTAGACAGTCTCACAATGGTAACCCTCACTATGGTTTGTTTCTCTCTGCTTTTATCCTTACCCAAATTCTTTCAGCAGGATTTCTATATTCCATTCCTGAATTTCTGTGCAAGTATATTTTTTTCTTTACAGTACAACAACCCTATCCTTTCTACTTGGCCTGCCTTTTTTAAAAAAATTGTAGGCTTCCTGTGCTGTGTCCCAATCTTATGCATCATCCCACCAACTTCCCTGTCACATCCTCTTTGTCTTCCTGAGTAAGGATCTCTAATTTCCTCTTTTTCTTTCCTGTATTCTATGCTTGTGTGTAAAAACATTTGAGGTTTTTGGACTATGAACTTTGTCTTTCATTTTCTTGGAAAAGTCTTTGGCCACATATTTGATTCTGGGCTTCTGCTAACATTTTTTTTTCCTAGTCAGCATCACATAGCAAATTGTTGAGTTCTGTTTTCTCTTCCTGTGCCTTCAACAGGAAGAATTGACGAAAAAAAACTACCTGTTTTCTATACTCTCCTCCTTCAGGTCTTATTATTTTCAGAGATTCTTTCAAGGTTTCTTCTGGCCAAATTCTTTGTCTCCACATGAATCAAGAGAAAATGATAGTTCTTGGTAGGTTTCAATAGTCCTAATAACTTTTCTATCATATCCTACATGCAGGCATCTAGTATGTATTCACAACACACCTCCTGCAACATCATACTAAGTCTGCAGGCGCTGCGTTGGGTCTCCTTAAGTGGGACTCACTTAACCATCACCTTTACACAGGTCTTCTTTCTCAGACTGGCTCTTGGATTTCTTTGATCTATGAGAGTCTAAGTGATGTTCTATAGCAATGTTTGCTCAGGTGGCTGTCAATCATCCCCTAGAAGGAAAGCCTAGCACTGATGTGCGAGTTCCATTTGCATCAAAGGCCTCCTGATCTTGCTTCTACATATTTGTTTCTGCCAAAACGCTTTCCTCCACTTTCTCCACAGTTCTCCCCATTTCTCTGCTCTTCCTAGAGGGTCCAAAACCATGTTTTCCTGATGCATTTCAGTGTAGCATCTCTCTTCTCAAGTTCCTTCAAATTTTCTTCCAATAAGGGAACAAGCTTGCACTTGCAAGGGGAGAGGTTTGGGTCCCCTTAGGGCAGGAAGACAAATAGTGCACACATCTTGCTGGTCACAATAATGCTTCCCTTGCTGTCCTAATGGTTTGGAGTCTTTCCTGCCAACTTTCCTAGCCAGTCCATCCTTGTTTGCTTGCTTTGTGAGTGCCTAGGAACTGCTTCTCTGGGTGATGGCTCCTCCTCTGGATTGGAAAAAGAT
>WNWU01000054.1:4637242-4651477 GCA_012654045.1 Ptyas mucosa | reverse complement strand
GCAAAATTGATTTGAAGGCAACTGCCTGACCTCGTCTCTCCAGTTGTCTTGGCAAGATTCGCAGAAGTGGCTTGCCATTGCCTTCCTCTTCCTAGGGCTGAGAGGGAGAGAGAGACTGGCCCAAGGTCACCCAGCTGGCTAGGTGCAGCAACAATGGGATTAGGTTGCAGAAGCTTGGAAATTGGGCATGTGTATTTTAGCAACCCATTTATCAGTAAAAGCGCATTGAGGTAAAGGCCCTAATTCTGCTAACCCTCTTTCTAACTTCCTCTGGGTGAAAAGGGAAATGCTGCTCCCTATCTGCCTGATGATAATGAAGGAATGCAGAGAAATTCCTAACCTCCAGTACTTTGCAAACCATTGTTCCTGTTCCAGGCTCCAAAAGTCCTACTCGATACAAAAAGAGCCCAGGGTGGCATCTCACTTGACTCTTCCTTCTAGTTTGACTCAAAGCCATTGATGCCCACTTACTGATTTAATTAGCTCTGTAACCCTATAATGGTAACATTGCCCAGGCTATATTTTGCCATCTTCCCTTTATAGAATTGCATTAGGGTCCATTTCTTTTCCAAGGAACGAGCATCGAACTATCTTTTTGTGCAGAATGGGATACAGAAACTGCATCCCAATTATTTAAAAAGTAGCTAATTGCTTATTTTTTTTAAAAAAAGAAATAAATATGAATGGTTGTGTCTGGGTAGGTACCATTTATTTGAATGTTGTTGCAGGTAAAATATTCACTGGCTGTAATAAACTGCACAATAAGGAAATTCTCTAATACAATAGTTTTTTTGTTCAACATAGGACAAAGTATAAAATAATGACCTCTCATAGTAACTGAAATGATTGGAATCTGACCACTTCATTCTTTCGGTAAGTAGATCAGCTTCCAGGCTAGTCTCTGTTTCAGTGTTTGGAATTATGCATCCAAATGCATTTGACACTACTATCCCATCCATCATAATAAAATAGCACCTTTTGTCCAGAGACAGCAGGAAAAAAAAAACCCCTCACATATGGACAATCCAGATGATTTCTGCAAGCCATTAACAGTGGATGAATCTATGGCACAAATGGACAATGGGCACCCCCTGAAATAACATTAAAACTTCAGGTGCAGTTGGCCCATCTCTCCTTGATCAGCAACGCCAGAGGTGAAGCTGGCTCTAAACTGCATTTAAGGAATATGCAGAGCACACATTTCCCACCCCTGATTAGCAGCAGCAGATTTGAATAAGGGCTCTCTAGTCTAGGGCAGTAATCAAATAAATCCTGAAGGGTGATCCGGCAACTGGGTTGGAACACTGTGATCACTTGACTGATTAACGCACAATATTAGGAACAGTCAGATGATTGCTCACAGGATCTCTGACTGAAGCATTAAGTTCTGCAGTTCTTCTCTTTAATTTGTACGAAACTGGGAACTCTAGATAGTTCAGTTTATGAGTCCTAGGGTCATCCATCTGAGTTGTGAAAAAAGACAATCTCTGCTTGAGATGTCATCATTGCTATTAACTCAGAAGCATCCTGGGGTAAACCACACTCTCTTACAGGAGTCACACAATTTATTTGGCAGCACACAAAGCCAAACCCAAACAAGCCACATTCTGTCTTAACATGCTCCATGAATCCACCCTCTGTCTCACCCTGTTTCCATCGGCAGCAAAATACTGATCCACCTTGCATGGCTGTTTCTAAGGAATGATTAGACACCTGAGGTGTTATAAAAATGATTAATATTTCTAGCCATAATGATGCGTTGCTGCAAAAAACAAGACATATTTCCAATGAATGAATTAAATATGAGCTTTTCTGGAGAGAAATCAAGTTCATCGGTTACATCAGGATGTTAGCCTAAGTTAGCAGGTATGTGTCTGTACACACACATACAAAGAAAGGATATTAAGTAATGAAGGGGAGTTTGTAAAAAAAAGTTCAGGGACCGCTCAGAAAGCAATTTTGAAGATATTGTAAACATCCTGGCATTGGTAAGCTAATTAACACCTTTAGCTGGATACCAGACCACACTGAACCACTTGGTGTATTGAAATTCAGCAGTTTCATGTTGATCTTTCCTTTTGAAGTCCCCTTTCCAGCAATGGCCACTTTTAAGGTCAATTACAGTTTGAAAGGTTATAATGATTTCCTGTTGGTGTCTGTATATGTTTTTTTGCTCTTCCTCAAGTCAGGTTTGTGTCTTTTAAAAAATTTATTTATCATTTGTTATGTAAGTCAATCAGGTCTGCGTAAGGGCATTTTACAAAATAAAATTAAAAGCATTTTTGTCAAGAAAGTTCCCACATTAAATAAAGCAATCACAAAGTATTTCCTTTTAAAAAAATCTAATTTTCAAAAACTTGGCAGGTGACCTAGAAGTTTGAGTCCACATGGAGTCTAGTTCATAAAGAAAGGAAATTAATGAATGCATAAATACAGTAATGCTTATGGAATTATGATTGATATTGCTCAACTGTGGAGGTTTGATTTTTTTTTCAAGGACACATACGGTGTTTCTTATTTCAATGTGTAGATTATTGCAGAAAAGGCATTATGACTAATGCCAAATTCCCCTTTTGATATTGTAACCCAGCCTATTCATCTGGTGTATTAGAATCAAAGGGATATTTGAACAAGCATATTTATTGGATTGGGCTGAGAAGGGATAGCAATGCTTCACTGGGCATGCAGACAGGAGGCCAACTCAGTGTATTTTACACAAACTTTGTTCGGAGGATTACTACCTTAAGAGGAGTTTGCTTCTGAGGAACGCACACATTTCTACTGCGCTTTTAAATTTTCTCGGTATCAGGCTGTCAGCATAATTTCACTCTCTGTAACAACTCAATTGGCAAGTTTTTGTTTTCTTACATTCAGTATAAGCCTTTATTTTGTTTTTCACCGAAAAAATATTTAAATATAATAACCACATCAACTCAGGCCCACACCCTCGTTTTCTAGGTTCCGATGAAAAAGACCGAAGAGGGTCCGGCAAAGATGAACCCGGGGAAGTGACGGGCGGGGTATAGAGACAGCCTGAGCCGGAATGCGGCTCAACCCCCAGCTCGTTACATTGTTGCCATTCCCAGCCGGCATCAGAATGTTGTGAATGGAAGGATCGCGGCGTAGGCCACGCCCACGTAGAACCCTATCTTAAGGGCCTTGGTCTCCTGTCTTGCCTGATTGGCTGGGGGGCTTCCCGACCTTTGATTGACATCTTTTTTTCCAGACAGCTCCTATTCTCTTTTTTTTTAAAGCCCCACAACATGGGGGCGTGCATTGTTCCTCCTTGATTGGCAACCGAGCTCGGCCAATCTGTACAAGCCTCTCTCTTGCACACTGCCCAATAGAAAGCGGGTGAAGAGAAAAGGGAGGTCCAGGGAACCAGCAGCCGTCGAGCTCATTGTTGTGGGAGCTCCTTAAAGGGGCCGTATCCGCCGCCCACAGAAAGAGAAACGACCAACTGACCGGGCTGGGCCCGGGCCGCCACTGGTGGGTTTTCGGGAAGGTGCTCAGGAGAGGCCGGGGATCGGCCGGGCCTATGGAGCTTCCGCCCGCTAAGCGCAGGTGCGGCGCCCCTGGGGAGCAGCCCGACCCGGGACCGGGACCAGGCGCCGCCACCTCCTCCTCCTCCCCCCCTTCCGCTTCCACCTCTTCTGCCGTCGAGACGCTTCTGGACCTGAGCGCCCGGCGGGTGGCCGAAACTTGGGCCTTCGAGCAGGTGAGAGGAAGGACAGATCCCCCACGGGGCAGCGCCACGCTCTTGGCTTCCCCTCCTGGCCGCCTCTGACGTTCCGCGGCTGGGATGCCGGCTGGACCTCGCGCGAAGGAGCCACAGCCCCGGAGAGTCTCTTTAAATCGCCTGCGCCGCCGCCGCCGCCGCCGCCGCCTCCTCCTTCAGAGGGAGCCGCTGGGGCGCAAAGCTGCCTGCAAGTCTCTCCCCCCCACCCCGAAGTGCAAAGGGGGCTGCTGGAGGGAGAGGGGGGCCACTCGGCGCAGGAGAGGCTTCTCGACCCGCGTTTGAACTCCTTTTGAAAGGCTTCTCTCTTCTTCTTCTTTCCCACCCCCACCCCTCCGACCCCCCACCCCATCCGCCGGTGGGGAGGAGGGGTTGGGAGATCGCTTCCTTCAGGGCTTAAGCCAGAAATGCCAGCTTCCAAAATCTCTGCCGGGGCAGCCCCTCTGACAATAGGCCGACGTGCAAAACGTTCATAAGGTGGCGAGAGTGGTCGCGCACAATGTGGAAAAAGCGCTTCACCTGCTTGACTTGGGCACCTCCAAGATGCTGTTAGCAGCACGGGAGCAGGAAAAGCCCCGTTTCTTTCTTTCCCTGGTTGGTTGGATACCTGGAACAAAGCCTAGCTTAATCTGCCACTTTTTCACTAGTTTTCCTTCCATTTGTCTCCCCCCCCCCGCCCCCCAAAAAAGATCTCCT
Organism: Ptyas mucosa; assembly: GCA_012654045.1. Taxonomy (NCBI): domain Eukaryota; kingdom Metazoa; phylum Chordata; class Lepidosauria; order Squamata; family Colubridae; genus Ptyas; species Ptyas mucosa. The sequence continues at coordinate 4,647,045 of WNWU01000054.1, read as the reverse complement.
TCAGGGACTGTCCTTTTTCTTCTTTAGCTGCAGGCAAAACCACATTCTCTCCTTTTTGTCCTTCCTCCTGCCCCTTTTCCTGTTGCTGGAAACTATCGGCTGGCTATTCATAGTTCCTTTTACATTCTCTGTAAACTTGTAGCATCCTCTCCTTGGGGTCAAGTTTTAATTGTGTTTGAGATCATTTTGTGTGTGTGTGTGTGTGTGTGTGTGTAGACTTCCATATAAAACAGCTTTTGCAAAACAGCTTTTGCAAGGGAAGAGGACAGGTGGTTTATCCAGACTATGGTGGGTCTTGTATTTGTCAGGTGATAAATGCTTGAATTCTCCATTTATTTCCCAATTGATAACTTTTTCATTGGAACCCCTCTTTATTAGCTTGCTTGTTGTTTGACGCCATGAAGAGCCACTCCTGTTCTGCCACAGTTTTTGGTCTGATTCTTATTAAATGTGAGTTCTGAGGGTCTCTTGATGGACTGGACTACAGTGGGAGAAAATGCTTTAAATGAATGTCTTTTGGTTTTGGTAACTTCCCTATGTGTTCAACTTTTATTTGTGGTTTTTCCCTCTGTGCTCCTCCACAAGTTTTCTTAATTTTTCTTTTCCTGTACCAGGCTGTCTCTTCACAAGCTGATGCCCTTATGCTGTTCAGTCTGTAGGAAGTGGTTATGGTAACTAGTTTTTTTTCCCAAGGCCTTTTCTGGAACAAAGCATGAGAAATAGGCGATAGCTGAAACTAAGCAGACATGATATAGCTGGGAGATCTGGGGCTAGTCTGGGCAAAACCCAAGTGAAAGTGAAATCTCGATACTCTTACAGGTGGGTGGGGAGAGGCTTGGCTTGCTCCGTGTGCATTTGTCTCTTCATCCCTCTCTGCCCACCTCTTGAAATTGAATAGAATCATGCTTACCCATTATTCTTGGACATCAGAATTTAGTTATTTCTTTCCATCAAGCAGAACATTCCTTGTAAGCAGCTACAGTTCATACAAGGAGACACCAGAGCATAATTTCCGTGTTGGGCTGAGAAACTAGTCCAACAAGAGTCGCTTGTCACTGACATCAGCAGGTGAAACTTCCCAAGTCAAAGCATGTGCACACCTGAAATGGGAGAGAATGCAGATGATATCTGGTTTGGAAAGTGTTGTTACTATTATTTAGCCTGGGAAAGATTCCATCACAGCAATTTAAAAAGAAGTTTCACCGGGGCAAAGTTTCACACTTCGTTTTAAAAGGCCCTTGATACTTCTGATATAGCAAGGTAGAGAGTTCCAAGGGATCCAAATTGCATGATGGTTTTTAAGCGGGTTGGCATAACTTTACATCTCCAGCAGTGTGTGCATTTATAATAAGAATAGAAACATGACTGCTTTTCTTTTTGCCCCACATTGCACCATCGGTTTTTCCACCAGACAGAACAACTTTATGACACAGAATAAATTGGGTTGGGGAAGAGAATTAGGAAGCTGATGAAACCCATGACTGCTGTATAATTTTTTCAATTTGGAAATGCAATTTTTATTTTGAGTGGAGTGGTTGAATATATTATTGAATCAGAAGCTCTTTCAAGAAGAAATCACCTTTTTAACCTGAGGCCTCATCCTAAGTTAGTTAGGAGAATTGTCATTATAATTGCAACAACTTTGACTTGAATTTAGCAAAGTAATAGCCATTACCTTTGTCTGGATTCTCATTCAAGTGGTGTGTCTGTGTCTGGCTTTTTCTGCCGCAGATGTGCAGCTTATATGATGGAAGGCTCTTCAATTGAAGAGCATTCCTCATTTAAAGAGCATTATACATTTTAGAAGCAAGCTTCTTGTAAATACCCTCTCCTGACATTTCTAGCAATATATATATTATATATATTGAAGTGATGTTTTTGTTCTAAGAGGACCTACTTTACCTACATCTAAAGAACTAGGTGAACTCATTTGCACCCTGGTTCAGTGAGGAGTCAGCCTTGGTATATGCTTATTTGCGTCCATCTCTATGAAACCACAAAATCTCTGCAGTGTTTCTTTTATTATATTCTTTCTTTGAAACTATTCCTGTGCTAGCAAAAGGAAGTAATCTGACTGTAATAAGGGGTGAAGTGATATTGGCTGAGATGCAGTTTAGAATACAGAATGTGCCCTTGATAAATCATGAGTTGAAATCAATGAGGATGTTCTCTTGTTCGGACCCAATGAAAGATATGGCTGCAGCTTTCATGATATGTTTATTTCATTGAGGTTTGTGCAGAAGGTCTCGTAATTTGGTAGTAATGATTGTACCTTCAGATTAGTCAGATTTAATTCCATGTTCCTTTTCCAAATGGGAGAAGAATATGTAGTTAAAATTTAGATTTCCTACTCTCTGTCCTTCTTGCCATTAATATTAAATATGTGACACTATTAGTTCAATCTGGCAGTGTTCTTCGTAGAAAGAATGTGCTCCCTTTTCTTCTTAGAAAACACAGAACCTGGGCCTTGTATAAAAGCAGAATGTAATTAAAAGATGACAGAAGTATTGATCAAATATTGGGAAATCTAAAGCTAGTTTAACTTGTACATTATTTTTAGAGAAATATGTAAAATATAGTTCTGCAGAAGCATGGAAGAAAATGATTTTTTTCTTAACTCTAGTGGGTTATTAGCACAGACGATGAGGGTATCACAGGGAGAATAGAGTGTTAGCTGAGGAAGTTGCATGTAGAAGAATGAAAGAAGGCTGCTGGCAAAGCCTGATTTTAGAAGGACAGTCGTAGCAGAATATTTCAGCACAGGGATAAGATGTGAGGGTTCAGTTAAGACATCTGAGCTGATTGAAGAGGAAGAAACTTCACCAAGTCAAGGTGATTACATGGAGACGATTGCTGAAAGGCAGTGTCATATTGAGGCTGGATGTGTGCCTTATTGGTGACGCGATATTCCAGAGAATCCAGTTTTACACAGATTGAATTCGTCAAGTACGGCCTAAGAGGCTTGACAAAGTTTTGGCTTCTAGGGGCATTTCTCTGTATCAAAGATTCAGTTTATAGGAATGTGACAGAAACCTGTAGAAAACTCTGTTTTGAAATTAGTTGGAGATTTTTTTTTGCTGGTAGACATATGCCCACTCTTCCTCTGTTAAGGGTGACAAGAACAGTGACACTCATCCATAATCCCCTTCCTCTTGTGTTGAACCTGCAAGCCTGCCAGAGCTATCAAACACACGAATTAGATTGAGTGATAAAATAAACATCCAAACTAGCATCTTTGCATACAGAATGTATTTTTTCAATGTTATAAGCATTAATGTGGGTTTGAGCCCTATATCGTTAGGTATGCCAGACCAAGTCATTTTCTCAAATAAGTATTGGAATGGACTCAAATCCACTTATCTGATCATTGCCTTAGTAGCAATTCTTCCTGCTTGCTTCAAGGCCATTTCCGTCGCCTCTTCATGGTTTTGGTGTTTGTGTGGTATAAGTCCCGCCATTGCAGTTTGTAAACTGGGAGCTATGGCCTACTGCTATGCGAGTGAATCTAGCCAATTTGGCTTATTCAGCAAACAGTGCTTAACCAATTCATGACTTAACAGAACTTATGGTCTGAATAAGTCTGTGATTATTCAAATCATCCTTCTCCAGCCTGGTCTGCAACTCACATAATATCTTCCAGCCAGCACGCTATATAGGAACTAAGATGTCATGGGTAAGCTTCTCTCCTTGTTGCTATCACCTGCTTGTAGTCCAGTGTGCATGGCTGTCCTTGGAACAAAGCAAATAAAAGCTGCAAATTCTTTTGTTTTCCAACTTGCTTCAGATTCTTATAAGGAGCAATGCCAAAAGCCTCCAGAATCTGATGGTTATCTGTTGGTTATGAGCCTTTCAGATATGAACTTGTTGGATATGAATGAAGCTGAATGAGAAATGAAAGCCTGAAGAAATGAGACGAGAATTGAGAAAAGTGTGCTGGAGAGACAATGGCCAAAGACTCTCACAGGCCCAAAGTGCAACAAGGAGTGGTATATAAAAATGTAGTAACTTGAAACCAACATGGCAGAATGAAATTATATGTGGAAGGAAGTTGTAGGGAATAATGGAAAATGGGGTAAAGCTGAGTAAATATTCAAATGTTCTAGATCTAGATAAAATACCTTTTCCCTATCCTTGGCTTCTTAATCCTTTGCACTTTTCTCAGTGTATGCTGTTTCTCTCTCTGCCCTCCCTTTTATTGCCCTTTTTGTAAATATCCTTGCAACACCAATAACCCCTGTTAAGTTTAAGGATTGCATTCCTCCAGCAATTGATATCCTGGTTAGGTTATGTAGCACCCTTGCTGCAAAAAAGATGTCAAATCTACCTCAAATTTTAATTGAGGGAATGGAAGAGCAGTATAGGAACCATGTGAGCATTCTTCTATCCCCAGGATGGTATCACTTTCCAAAAAGTGATGGCTGGACCTAATGCAGGAAACAGTTCAAGGGCCAAGGAGTGGGAGATTAATTTCCTATAATATTTAAGCTACTTTAAAATCAAAATGTCTAAACCAACCAGAGCTATCACCATAAGGAGAAGCTGAACCTAACAGGGGGCTTGACTTCCTAGACAGGGGGACTAGCATGGACAGGGAAATTCCCAGGCTTAATTCTTCAGTCCTCTCCCTTCTCTGTCCCTGCAGCCACAATGCTTTGAGAGGGAGAGGCAGGAGTGCTACTGCTGCTAAAGGAGACAGGCTTAGTCCAGACCTCAGCATGGCTCCTTTTTTACCTCCTGAGCAACCAGCTGTTCTCTAGCCACTGTGTGGGTTTTATGTTTCTTGACTATAGTGAAGGACACTTGGCCGTTTGCATTCCTCTTTCAGCCCTGCGACAGGCCTGTGGTTTTCAGTATCCCTCCCCATTTCCCGTCATATTCAATCTTTCTTCCCACGCAACCTGAAGTAAATGTAGTTCAATATTTGGCCCTTTTTCTCAGAAGAGCGGAAGGGAAGGAAGGGTTGAATTGCAGATCCCTGCTTGGCTGCATGCTTGATTGGATGCTAAATCTAGCAATTCAGCGTGGTTTGTTAATCATATGCCAGAGTGGCAAAATATGGCATATCTTTTAGCCATTTTGGAGGCTTCTGTGGAAAGGGAGTGCAAGTTTATCTTGGAACTGAAGTATTTATCTCCAGTCCTAAGATGCCTTAAAAGAACACTTGGTTGGCCTATCCATTCCCATAAGGAGAGACCCAGGAAATGCTGCTCTTTGTTCTTCTATTTCATGCTTGTATGTTTTCTCCAAAGTATTCTTGATCATTATGACAGTCACAGCAGGACTAATCAAAGTAAAGTGAGGGGAAAAAAATCAAAGTTATTACAGCAAAGAAATCCATCATAAAAAGCTTTGGGATGGGGAAGCAGTGCTATAACTTGGCACTTCTTCTGATGATCTGTTGAAGGAAATACCATAATTCAAGTAATCTTAAAAAGAAAAGGTTGGATCCCAATTGATGTATCTGGTGTGTAATGTGAACAGCTAACAGGTTCATCATGTAGGACAGGGGATGACAACCTGTCTACCAGTGCACTTTTTTAACTCTCTAAAGGCATAATGTAGATAGAGTCAGAGTTGACAAGAGAAAATATTTAAGCCTGTTTTTCAATTGTTTTATGAGTTTGGGGAATTTGTTTTTCCCCTCAATTCTATAAATCGAAGTAGTGGTTTTGTTGCAAATTTTGGTGAGGGTGTCTGGGAGTGCTCTGTTGCTACTTAATATAGGGTTTGAGGACTTGTATATGGCTCAAAGGTTGTTTACCTTGGATTCAGCATAAAACTGAACCTCAGATCCCTTCTCAAAGTAGCTTAGAACGTCTAACGGTCTCTCTTCCTTCTTCGCCCTCTTGTACAGGTTGAAGAACGTTTTTCCCGTGTCCCAGAACCTGTACAGAAGCGCATAGTGTTCTGGTCCTTCCCACGGAGTGAACGGGAAATATGCATGTACTCTTCCCTTGGCTATCATCCCCCAGAGGGTGAGCGAGACTCTCGTGTACCCTTTAACCGTGGCTTGAATTTGCTACAGTCAGGTGCTGTTGACCGTGTCCTCCAAGTAGGTAAGTAACTTAGTTTTTAAAAAAGAAAATTGTATTTACATACTGGAACGTGGCTGTGCTAATCCGCAATGATTTTTTAAAGGATATCCATGTTTTTATTGATTGTTTTGTAAACCATTAATTATGCATCTGAATTTTTTCTTTGCTATGTAATTGGAATAAAGAAATAAAAATAAATGAAAGGATTTTGTAGTTCCAGCTTACATTCATACCAAAATGAACTTAGTTAGATTTTTAATTGCATGTAGTTATGTATAAAATTGTGGGTTTTTGTTTTTTTTATGATAACCCAAGATGGAAGTCCATCATCATAGATGATGTGTCCAAAACAACAGGACAGCCAAACACCATATTTGCTTTTGTGAGATCAGCAGTTTGCTGTATTCCAGTCATACTATCGTTCTTGAAGTATTATATATAGCGATAATGACAAAGGCTATAGAGATTGTAAATTGCAAACCCTTGACTGCAATGCTGAAAATAATCTTTACTTTATTGAATGTTCTTTTGACTTTTCCTTAATTCACTGAGCGGTCAAAGTGTTTTATAATAAAGCCATGCAATTTAAAAAAAAATCCTCTACAACTTGTATCTCTCTTGGCAATCAGACAGAAAAGCCTCAATAATAATTTTAAAAAAGCAATCAGAAAACATCACTGAACGTTTAGAAGAACAAACCAACTTTTAAAGGCTGAAATTGGAAAGTTAATGTTATTTTCCAGGGAAGGAATCATTCAGTCTGGCTCCTGCTACATTTCTAGTAACTACAAGATGATGGTTTAGCTTCTGCTTTTTGCACTAGTTGTGCAAGGGCTGCCCCTTGTAATGCATGTGCCTTGAAAGCTATTTATTCCCCTATATCAGAACTCTTTGACCTCAGCTGGAAAAAAAAAAAGAATAGCCATACATAGGCAGTAGAGCCTATGTAGATACTGAATTATTATGCATGCTTGTGGGTTCTTGACCAGTTTTGGTTGACCTTAAAAAAAGCTAAGCAGAGTTGGATGGGAGACCACTAGGAAATCTGATAGCAGTAGACAATCCTGGGAAGCCACAAAGTATCCTGGAAGAACACAGTGGCAAACCACTTTTCATTCTGTTACCAAATAATCAACCTGGTTGTGTGTGTTAAATTTGAATTTGAGAGACATTAATTAAATTACAAGCAGCCAGTTGTTGCTTATTCAACAAATTCAGATTAAGCAAATCATGGCTTAATGCTATGTGTGAATGTAGTATTTGAGTTTTCAGAAATGGAGAGCTGTGTGCAATTTCTCCATATAACCGTGTACAATGAATAATTGTTCTAGAAAATTATGATGAAACACTGAAGAGGTAATAAGTCTCACTTGTGCCCCAGTTAATACGCATAATAGACGGAGCCAACTCTTGCTCCTAAACTTGGAAATCTAAACATGGAAGTTCACCCACCCCCACCCCGTTCTTAGGAACCATTTTAGTTTGTCTTCTTTGAATAAGAACAAAAGTTCTTATATTCCAGATTCCAGATTTTATCCTTGTACAGTTAACATGTATAATTGCTGTTTATTGGACCCATTATGAAAGAGGTTACAGGGCGAATGATTATTTGACTCAGTTAATTGGTCTTCTGCTGAAGGGAGAGTAAGAGATCTCTGTCCATTGTGAAAATGGTTTTCATTTTTTCTCATTTAACAAAGGTTTCTGTTAAGCAATTTCTAGTGTTTTAACTGCAGACGACTATAGCTCCATTGGTATTAATAATAAATAGAGTTTATTGTTAAATAGAGTTTCTGCATCTCAGCTACCCTCCTGTTTATGAACTTCTGTAAGTGAGCTCTGTGGGATGGGCTCCTATAAATGGCCAAAATATCCACCTACACTGTAGAACAAAGAGTCTTTTCTCTCCTCCATATTTTTCTGTATATTAAAGCAAGTTGGAGCACAAATGTTGCTGAGTTTGCCTACTGCCACAATGATGGGAGTTCATTTGGGAATTTCTTACACCTCCCTCAGCTGACCTCTGATTTTGGAATCAAGAATCTAAAGCAGAAATATACAACCTGAGGATGCAGAGCCACATGTCTGCCCTGAAAGCTTTAGGCAAAGCTGCTCGAGGTTCCCTAAAGTAGTTATTAAATTATAATTTGAATGTGAAGGGACATGATGAAATACCGTACTCATTGGAGAGTACTTAAATTAACTACAACTTTAATTACATGTTAATGAAATCAAATCTAGTGTTTGCTGTGGCCCTTTCCATTACCTTTTAGAGTGCAGGTCCTGCTATGTCACTCAAAAACCAAATGTAGTCTTCATCCAGAAAGTTACACATTTTAGCTCAGAGATGTAATGTCCCTCTCTAAAAAATAGCTCGCTGGGCATTTATTTGTTGTTTCAAATATCACAGTTGATCTTAAAATGGGTTGTAATTTACTCCTTTGAATGCCTATTCTAAACTCCCACTGAGTTCAAAAGAGTTTGCTCCCAAGAAAACAGATCTAAAAATGCAATCTGATTTTTAAAAGAAATTTCTTTGAGAAGCATAGAGTAAGTAAATCAGGCTTGGTGTACCTAATGAGTGTTTTCCTTTTACAGCAAGGTAGTGGTTCTGGTATGTGGTATCTGGTATCCCCTCCAGCCCACATACATTTCTTGAGAACATGTTATTCAGCTGCTTTTTCTGTGGCCCATCTAAATGCTGACGGAGGTAGAATCTGTGGGTCATGAGTTGTCTTTCCATTGCGAAGTATTGCAAAGCAGCTGCTAGTTTTTGTCTGTATGTTCATTACATGAATATAGGAAGAAATATGGAAGTAGCCCTTCTTAGCTGATTAACACAGGTTGTCTAATAGCTCTAGGCCACACAGAGGTGAGATTAATATAAATATTTACATTGATTTCTGTTCCTTTTGTGTCAGCTTGGACTTTTATTGTCCTATAATTTCTTATTCTCAATTACACGCTTCAACTTTTCCCTGGGATTCTCAGATTGTGTATGAACTAGTCCCTGAAATACTTCTTTGGAGATTAGACTTATTCCTTATATCTTGCTCCAAGAGTATAAAAGCCTCTGTCTTCTTAAGTACTTACATTTCCAGAAGTGCTTGGAAGTGCTATAAATATTTTACTAAGAGATGCCTTCTATGAAGATGCTTTATATGGTGGGCGAAGTGCTAGCAAATACTTCAAAACTTGCACTCTTTTGTTTACTTCGTTGTTGTTGTTTTTTGGTACCTTTTGACTCAGATTTTACTCCTGGCCTGGACAAGTCCCTGCAGTTTTCTTGGCAAGATTTCAGAAGTGGTTTGCCCTTGCTTGCTTTCTAGGACTAAGAGAAAGTGGCTGGCCCAAGATCAAGCAGTTGGCTTTGTATCTAATTCAGAGTTAGAACTCATGGTCTTCTGGTTTATAGCTGGGTGTCTTAACCACTATACCAAACTGGGTCTCTTTGTTTACATTTAATAACTATTAAAATTGCATGTACTTTTATAGATAAATGTTGTGATACTCTTTAACAAAATGGGCAAGGATAATCCTATAGTTAATATTACATTAGGATTGGCTCAGTTTTTCCCATAAAACATGTTAACAGGAAACATGCTCTCAGTGGATTTTTAGCTTGATTTTTTCTTTTTGCTTCAGTTTGAACTCATTATAGTCTTAATGAATTCAATTTAAGTGCTGCTTAAGTTACAGCACTTACCTTTACTTCCTACATAAGCAAGCAAGCAAGCAAGCAAGCAAGCAAGCAAGCAAGCAAGCAAG